>JAXRKP010000240.1:375000-377500 GCA_037039925.1 Doris montereyensis
ATCTAGCTAGTGAGCCAGTGCCAATACAAAGTGGTCAATTACAAAGGGTTGCCTTCTCTTGCCTCTCCTTGAAACTCAATTCCTCACCAGCCTCGCCTGTCAAAGTGTCCAACCTGGCGTCAATGGCGTGACAAAGGGCCATAACCTATTCATCACTTCTCTCCACCACCAGCCCCGACAAAAAGGAGGAATCAATTTCATAGTTCTCTCCCTCGCCATTTGCCAGGTCGCTCGACTAGTGGACTGGAAGGATCCCAGTAATGCTATCAGTTCCCTTGGGAGGGCAAGGCGCGGGCCAGTGAGTGAATTTCCTATTGTTGTTCGACAGACACAGCCAGTGTGCACGGGAATGGTTCGTACTCTACGGGAGACAGCACAGGGTGCTGTACACAAATCTTTTGAAAGGAGTTCTAGATATGTACATACATACATAGTCATTATCGGTTTGGGGTTCGTCTTTTTCGTCTTATTTGTTTGAGTTTATTTCATATGGGTTGGGTTTTTTGTTGTTGTTGTCTCAGGCCATAACAAGAGGTTCAGTGTGCAAATTATAGAACTCTGTGCCCGTTAAAGATTTCGTAGCTATTTCCAGGGCAGTTTGGTCAAAATTCAAAACATCCTACCGAAAACCCAGAGATCACTTTAATTGTGGATTGGGTAAATGAAATAAAACAAAAGAACTGAAGACATTCGTGTTACTGCACAAACAGCTTTTGAAAGCAGTTTATAAACTTAAATAGATAGTCATTATCGTTTTTAAAAAAATAATTTCTATTTGTTTATGTTTTCTCAACTTTCTTTGTGCTCGAAGGATAACAAGGAGGTCCCGTGTGCCTATTATAACGCACTATGACCGTTTACGACCCTGTGGCCGTTTACATACAGAGCAGCCAGGTTGAAAAATGTAATACATCCTACTGAAAACCCCGAATGTGGGTAAAATCAAATCAAATCAAATCAAATCAAATCAAGTCAAATCAAATCAAATCAAATCAAATCATATCAAAATCAAGAGTATTGAAGACAATCCTGTTGCTGAACAAAAATCTTTTGAAAGTAGTTTTAGATATTCAATTAGATAGTCATTAGCCTTTATTTATTTATTTATTTATTTATGTTTGTTTGGTCTTTGTTATTGTTTTTTGGGGGTTTTTGTGGGGTGTTTTTGTTTGTTTTTGTTTGTTTTTGGGTTGTTGTTTTGTTGTTTTGTTGTTGTTTTTGTTTTTTTTTGGGGGGGTTGACTCGAGCCAACCATTATGATACCTCCCCCAAATCCTCATCCTTGAAGCATCAAACTATTCGTTGATCTGGTTGTATGTACGTCTCATGCCACCATTGGCAGTAATCTCAGCGTGTGGGTAAAACTGTTTAATTTGTTTATGGCATCGTGTTTAAGGATGGTGTTGATTTGCTGATACAATGTACTTTTTATTCTTTTACTATTGGTTTTTTTGTGCTGTCTTATTGGTGTTGGATTGTTTGCTTGTTTCGTTGATTCTCGTTGTTGGTCTTCTTGTTTTTCGGTGGGCCTAGCAAGTCATATGACGACCAATACTTTATTTTTCAAATTTGAAGT
Source organism: Doris montereyensis (assembly GCA_037039925.1). Taxonomy (NCBI): domain Eukaryota; kingdom Metazoa; phylum Mollusca; class Gastropoda; order Nudibranchia; family Dorididae; genus Doris; species Doris montereyensis. The sequence goes on from JAXRKP010000240.1 coordinate 376,577, forward strand.
ATCAGCAGGTATCGATTCAAATGAAGACAAGCAATTGAAGTATCCACGGACAAACAGGTATCGATTCAAATGAAGACAAGCAATTGAAGTATCCACGGACTAGCAGGTATCGATTCAAATGAAGACAAGCAATTGAAGTATCCACGACTAGCAGGTATCGATTCAAAAGAAGACAAGCAATTGAAATATCCACGGACAAGCATCAAGACAAGCAATTGAAGTATCCACGGACAAGCAGGTATCGATTCAAATCAAGACAATCAATTGAAGTATCCTTGGACAAGCAGCTATCGATTCAAATCAAGACAATCAATTGAAGTATCCACGGACAAGTTGGGTATCGATTCAAATCAAGACAATCAATTGAAGTATCCACGGACAAGCAGGTATCGATTCAAATCTAGACAATCAATTGAAGTATCCACGGACAAGCAGCTATCGATTCATCTAGACAATCAATTGAAATATCCACGGACAAGCAGCTATCGATTCAAATCTAGACAATCAATTGAAGTATCCACGGACAAGCAGCTATCGATTAAAATCAAGACAATCAATTGAAGTATATCCATTAAAATCTAGACAATCAATTGAAGTTATATATCAAGACAATCAATTGAAGTATTCAAAGCAGCTATCGATTAAAATCTAATACCGTCAGATGTTCAAAAGAAATCTAAACAAATCAAATAAAACAACACAAACCAAATCCCGTCGACATTCACAGAGCTCAGACTAGCGCATTCATAAACATACGTTTGACACGGCAAAATCGATATGTTTTTCAGAGTCAACAATGTTATGCAATGCCATAGATGCAAAATAAATGACGGTAAATGGGATACATTAATTTAAAAATTGAATAAATAAATGAAGAAGCAAATATGATTTTATGAATATATAGATAATAAATAAATAAACAAA
>JAXRKP010000240.1:380000-382500 GCA_037039925.1 Doris montereyensis
CTATGTCATTCAATCGTACACTGGCAAGTGAGTTCAAACTGTCTATGTCATTCAATCGTACAATGGCAAGTGAGTCCAAACTGTCTATGTCATTCAATCGTACACTGGCAAGTGAGTCCAAACTGTCTATGTCATTCAATCGTACACTGGTAAGTGAGTTCAAACTGTCTATGTCATTCAATCGTACACTGGCAAGTCCAAAGTCCAAACTGTCTATGTCATTCAATCGTATCCAACTGCACACTGGCAAGTGAGTTCAAACTGTCTATGTCATTCAATCGTACACTGGCAAGTGAGTCCAATATGTTGGGCGAACGATTGCTTGGGCCAATCTTTATGTTCATTCCTCTCATAGGAATAAGGGTTAGGGGAGTTGTTTTCTTCTTGTCCCTCAGCAATTACGGTAATGCCATTCTACAACAACAAAAAATCGGCGCTTTTTAAATGCGGATATGGTGTCCTCTTTTAATGTGAGGATACTTTTGTTGGATTTGTCGGCAATCTATGTGGAATGTTACGGCGATCTATGTGAAATGTTACGGCAATCTATGTGGAAGATTACGGCAAAATCATTATGTGGAATGTTACGGCACAATATATGTGGAAGATTACCGGCGTTACTGGAATGAGTTCAAACTGGTCATTCAATCGTACACTGTGGAAGGTTACGGCAATTTATGGAAAGTTAAATGGCAATCCAAAGATTACGGCAATCTATGTGGAAAGTTACGGCAATCTATGTGGAAGGTTATGGCAATCTAAACTGTGGAAGGTTACGGCAATCTATGTGGAAAGTTATGGCAATCTGTGGAAGGTTACGGCAATTTATGTGGAATGTTACGGCAATATGTGAAGATTATGGCAATTTATGTGGAAGGTTATGGCAATTTATGTGGAAGGTTACGGCAATCTATGTGGAAAGTTATGTCAATTTATGTGAAAGGTTATGGCAATCTGTGCGAAGGTTACGGCAAGTTATGCGAAAGGTTATGGCAATCTATGTGGAAGGTTACGGCAATTTATGCGAAAGGTTATGGCAATCTGTGGAAAGGTTATGGCAATCTTAGTGGAACGTTATGGAAATCTATGTTATGGGAAGGTTCAATCGTCATGTGGAACGTTATGGAAATCTATGTGAGAAGGTTATGGCAATCTATGTGGAAGGTCATGGAAATCTATGTGGAAGGTTATGTTAATCTATGTGGAAGGTTATGGAAATCTATGCGGAAGGTTATGGAAATCTATGTCATTTGGAAGGTTATGGCAATCTATGTGGAAGGTCATGGCAATCTATGTGGAAGGTCATGGCAATCTATAGTAACTATCTTTGTATACCCCGTACATCGACTCGTTTTGGTGAAAGCTTTTTCTGTGTGTGCACCTCAACTGTGGAATGGTCTGGATGAATGTTGTAGGAACTCCATATCCCTTGAATCGTGTTTCTTTGAAGTAACCCTGTCCCCCGTGGCGGTGATCTCCAGGGTACAATTAAACGATCCAGTTTGTCAGTCAACTTGTTAATTTTCAGTTAATTCACTCGTGTCGCTTTGGCCACACGTGCAAATTGATCGGTGCAAGGCGGTCCAGAGGCAAGGTGTCGGTCGCTCAACCAAAAGGTGGTGGGTTCGACCCCTGCAAACAGTTGAAAGATTTTCTCGAGTTTTTTTCACGCAAAGTCTTTTAGTTGAGAGACTGACACCTTGTCTCTGAACTACCGAGTTTTTTCGAGCAAAGCCTTTTGGTTGAGAGGCTGACACCTTGCCTCTGAACTACCGAGGAAAGTTTTTCGAGCAAAGCCTTTTGGTTGAGAAAACACCTTGCCTCTGAACAGTGTGGTTTTTTTCGAGCAAAGTTTGGAAGAGGCCAAACACCTTTGCCTCTGTACACTGGAGGTTCAAACGAGTTTTTCTGAACAGCAAAACCAGTGATTGATAAGGCTGACACCTTGCCTCTGAACTACCGAGTTTTTCTGAGCAAAGCCTTTTTGGTTGAGAGGCTGACACCTTGCCTCTGAACTACCGAGGGAAAGACCCATGGTTCGTACGTCGTCGTCGTCGCTAAAAATTGCCCCAGTGTGGAAGTGGGCATAAGAGTTATCGGAAGACCCATGCTAGCCAGCAGAGGAACGCCTGTTTCTGCCACTGGTTTCCACCAGTGATACATAATGAGCTGCTGTTATAAACACCAGTAACCTTACTGGTCAAAAGCAAGTGAAAAATATGAATGCTCTTCTCACTGTCTGAAACTTTGTTCACATACAATGCTGTGTCATTCAATCCAACCTTGATCCATTTTATGTACACTGAAAAAGGCGATACGTAAACATTGGCATGTATCTTTTGACCACAACTGCGGCATTATATTATTCAATGACCCAAATTCATCCAACCTTGACATTATATTATGTGACCAACAATTCACTAACCCAACCTTGACATTATATTATGTGACCACAATTCGGCGTCCCAACCTTGACATTATATTATGTGACCACAATTCA
>JAXRKP010000240.1:385000-400000 GCA_037039925.1 Doris montereyensis
TAAAGGATCAACAAAGATGCTTGAATTGGTTTAAAAGTGACGTATTCTATTTCCTTTTGTTCTTCAACCTTTCGGTTTTATGATTACTGAGTCACTTTCTGGTGACAGTTAGTTCCACACTCTTACACGGGCGGTTGGCGGGCGCTACTGGTAGATCCTACTTCTTTCATCTTGCTGTTTCCACTCACTTCACGGTGAGATCATCGCAATGGTGGATGAGGTACATTTGTCTTGGTTACAGTTGATCACAGATTTCATTTCAATAATAAACATTGCCCTTGGATCACTGAGTCACGTATGCAGTGTGAGGTGTGGGGGGGACTCGGTAGTCCAAAGGCAAGGTGTTAGCATCTCAACAAATAGGTCATGGGTTCAAACCCAAGCAGGCTGAAAAACATTCCTGAGTTTATTTCGGGTAGAAGCTTCTCCTCCCCCCTCTGACCCTCCAACCCCCAACCCCTGGTCCAGATAAGAGGATTAATACTTAGTTTCATCAGAGGAGACGGACGATAAAGAGGCGATCCCGTGTGCAGATAACAACACTCTGTGCACGTTGTAAGATTCCCTTGGTTGATTGTAGTCCGTGAAAAAAATTGATAAAAATCCTATCAAAAAAAACCTCCAAGATCACCTTAGTTATGGATGGGGTCAAATCAAATCAAATCAAATCAAATCAAATCGAAAATCAAATCAAAACCACAATGGCGGCGGCGGGGGGGGGGGGTATATGGTTACAAAAGGCACGGCTTCATACCAGTTCAATGGACGCTGTAACGGAAAGATCCCCCAAGATTCTCTAATTATATTTACAACGTATTATTCCTACCCATTGTGCCATTTCGCCGCGTCCCACGTCTCGCACGTTCAGAGCAGCAATGAAAACTCACGCGTGTCTTCTTTCCACGAGAAGCTGTCAGGCTGATGTATATAATATGCAAATCTGGTTTGCGTCAGGCACCCCAGATAGCAGAAAGCCCCACCTGGCCCCCAAATTCGTCGGATTTCCATATCATTACTACCACCACCAAAAAGGCCGGGGGCTCACGTTCACTTCGAGCGGAAAGACACTTCCGGTGACGGTTTTTTGGGCACGCGCATGCGCACTGTGTGGTGATTGGTCTTAGTTATCGCTAGTAGTAGAGGCTGCTTTTTAGTAGGAGAGAGTTGGAGGGGGTGGGGGCCAGAGGAGGGTTACAGGCCTACATGGGGTTGGGGGTTACAGGCTAGTTATTCATGCCGCGGGTTAATGACTAGCCGACTTTGCGAGTCCGAAGTACTTCATTGACCTGACAAGCATTGAGTGAGGTCGGCCTTGTGCATGTCAGGTATTCGACACCCCCCCCTCCCCCTAAATCATTCGCTAATAATATCGTTGTCAATACAATACATATCAGTAACCTTTGTTGTCTGTGTGTGTGTGTGTGTGTGTGTGTGTGTGTGTGTGCGTGTGTAGTGATTGATATATTTTTATTTCCCAACCATCGTTAACTGTGATCTGCGGAAATTCGGTAGATCTTACACATTTCCCCGTATGGTATGAGGGGCCATAATCTATTTAACTTCTGAATGATTAAACAAAAAGAGTTGCAAAAAAAATCACCCAATTTCTGTGACTTGATACTTGATCCAACCATTTTCGGATTTAGCGCGGGTAGGGTAGGAAATGTAGAAGTGGGCGGGGACTAGGAAGTCAGAAGGTGGTCATTATATTCCATGTTAGTAATTAAATGCACGCACAGCAATGGGTGGCACGATTCAATTTGAAACATCCCCAAGACATAGAAATGTGTACATTGGAGACTGAGATAGAAATAGGTACACTGGAGACTGAGATAGATTGGAATGGGTACACTGGAGACTGAGATAGAAATGAGTACATTGAGACTGAGATAGAAATGAGTACATTGGAGACTGAGATAGGAATGAGTACATTGGAGACTGAGATAGAAATGAGTACATTGGAGACTGAGATAGGAATGAGTACATTGGAGACTGAGATAGAAATGGGTACACTGGAGACTGAGATAGAAATAACTACATTGAGACTGAGATAGAAATGTGTACATTGGAGACTGAGATAGAAATGAGTACATTGGAGACTGAGATAGAAATGAGTACATTGGAGACTGAGATAGAAATGTGTACATTGGAGATGAGATAGAAATGAGTACACTGAGAGATAGAAATGAGTACATTGGAGACTGAGATAGAAATGAGTACATTGGAGACTGAGATAGGAATGAGTACATTGGAGACTGAGATAGAAATGAGTACATTGGAGACTGAGATAGAAATGAGTACATTGGAGACTGAGATAGAAATGAGTACATTGGAGACTGAATAGAAATGAGTACATTGGAGACTGAGATAGAAATGAGTACATTGGAGACTGAGATAGAAATGAGTACATTGGAGACTGAGATAGAAATGAGTACATTGGAGACTGAGATAGAAATGAGTACATTGGAGACTGAGATAGAAATGAGTACATTGGAGACTGAGATAGAAATGAGTACATTGGAGACTGAGATAGAAATGAGTACATTGGAGACTGAGATAGAAATGAGTACATTGGAGACTGAGATAGAAATGAGTACATTGGAGACTGAGATAGAAATGAGTACATTGGAGACTGAGATAGGAATGAGTACATTGATAGGAATGAGTACATTGGAGACTGAGAAATGAGTACATTGGAGACTGAGATAGAAATGAGTACATTGGAGACTGAGATAGAAATGAGTACATTGGAGACTGAGATAGCGAAATGAGTACATTGGAGACTGAAGATAGAAATAGAAAGTACATTGGAGACTGAGATAGAAATGAGTACATTGGAGACTGAGATAGAAATGAGTACATTGGAGACTGAGATAGAAATGAGTACATTGGAGACTGAGATAGGAATGTACATTGGAGACTGAGATAGAAATGAGTACATTGGAGACTGAGATAGAAATGAGTACATTGGAGACTGAGATAGAAATGAGTACATTGGAGACTGAGATAGAAATGAGTACATTGGAGACTGAGATAGAAATGAGTACATTGGAGACTGAGATAGAAATGAGTACATTGGAGACTGAAATAGAAATGAGTACATTGGAGACTGAGATAGAAATGAGTACATTTGGACACTGAGATAGAAATGTATACATTGGAGACTGAGATAGAAATGTGTACATTGGAGACTGAGATAGAAATGAGTACATTGGAGACTGAGATAGAAATGTGTACATTGGAGACTGAGATAGGAATGAGTACATTGGAGACTGAGATAGAAATGTGTACATTGGAGACTGAGATAGAAATGTGTACATTGGAGACTGAGATAGGAATGACTACATTGGAGACTGAGATAGAAATGTGTACATTGGAGACTGAGATAGAAATGTGTACATTGGAGACTGAGATAGAAATGAGTACATTGGAGACTGAGATAGGAATGAGTACATTGGAGACTGAGATAGGAATGAGTACATTGGAGACTGAGATAGAAATGTGTACATTGGAGACTGAGATAGAAATGTGTACATTGGAGACTGAGATAGGAATGTGTACATTGGAGACTGAGATAGGAATGAGTACATTGGAGACTGAGATAGAAATGAGTACATTGGAGACTGAGATAGAAATGAGTACATTGGAGACTGGAGATAGGAATGAGTACATTGGAGACAGAGATAGAAATGTGTACATTGGAGACTGAGATAGAAATGAGTACATTGGAGACTGAGATAGAAATGAGTAGATTGGAGACTGAGATAGAAATGAGTACATTGGAGACTGAGATAGAAATGAGTACATTGGAGACTGATGAGATAGAGGAATGAGTACATTGGAGTCTGAGATAGAAATGTGTACACTGGAGACTGAGATAGAAATGAGTACATTGGAGACTGAGATAGGAATGAGTACATTGGAGACTGAGATAGGAATGAGTACATTGGAGACTGAGATAGAAATGAGTACATTGGAGACTGAGATAGAAATGGAGTACATTGGAGACTGAGATAGCTGAATGAGTACATTGGAGACTGAGATATGAATGAGTACATTGAGACTGAGATAGAAATGTACATTGGAGACTGAGATAGAAATGTGTACATTGGAGACTGAGATAGGAATGAGTACATTGAGACTGAGATAGAATGAGTACATTGGAGACTGAGATAGAAATGAGTACATTATAGGAAGGAGCACAGTGGAGGAAGTCAAAGGCGAAATATGACAATAAGTGACAACTCCACTAATAAAGACAGAGCAAACACGTGACGTTTCGGGTATAACCCTTCGTCAGACAACAAACGAGAAATATTTAGAATCTAGATCTAAGTAATACCTCCGGCATCACACAATGTGATGTCAGAATAAAAACATAAAGGAGAAAGAAAGAAAGAAAAAGACAGTGATGTTAAGAAACGTAGCAGTGGAGGGGGGGGTGTGAAAAAAGAGCGAAATTGGAAGGTTCAGATCTAGAATGAAATAAAAATATGAAAATAAGTAAGTAATAAAAGGTGAGGAGATAGAGAGAGAGAGAGAGAGAGAGAGAGAGAGAGAGAGAGAGAGAGAGAGAGAGAGAGAGAGAGAGAGAGAGAGAGAGAGAGAGAGAGAGAGAGAGAGAGAGAGAGAGAGAGAGAGAGAGAGAGAGAGAGAGAGAGAGAGAGAGAGAGAGAGAGAGAGAAAGAAAGAAAACAGGCAGGGGAGAAAGAAAGGAGAGAGAGACGTGTGAGTATGATATGGGAAACAAGAACGAAAAAATAGGATAAATGTAAGACTAGATCTATATCTCACTGGGTCTAGAAAGAAGAAATGATAGGATAAATGTAAGATTAGATCTATATCTCACTGGGTCTAGAATGAAGAAATGATAGATAATGAATGAAAGCAAGTATAAATCAAGACAAAAATTTACACTGAAGGTGCGAAATGTATATAAATTACAAATTTATCGATGTAATAAGGGTGGAGAGTAAACAACTTATCTGAAATTTCAAAAAATGCCAGTTAGGACTAGATCTGATGCCATCCAAGGAATCAAAATCTCAAATTATTTTTCCTTGGTGATAACATAAGGTCTATTCCGTAATGGTAAGAAACTGTGCGCCAAGATGCTTCCGGTAAATGGTGAACGTAAAAGAAATAAAAATACAAAATAAAATTTGTAAAAAATGTAGATGCCTACCATTGAGTATGCTACCATAGGCGGGCACACGGGGTGTGAACTGCCAGAGGGACCCAACTTTGCCCGGGATAGGAAGGGGTGGGGGGGTGGCAGGGTTAGGGTGGGATAGTTTCATGGGGGTGGTTGGGGGAGCGGATGGGGTAGGGTAGAGGATGGGGAAGGGTCAGGGATAGTAATAGCGTGTGCCCGACTATGGGAGTTACTCCAAAGAAAATTATATAAATTGGTGTAAGACGTTCATACCGTCAGGGTTGATTGTGCCCAATCTTACTATAAGCCGGTTCTCTAAAGACTTCCTAGACTCAGCACCGCCAGTACATGACCTGAGAATGCATACTTTCAGGTCATGGGTTCCTCGATGTCCTGGTTTATTGAAATGTAAAGGCACCGGCTTGCTTTCGCAGTATTCAATATCTCTCCTGTGATGGCCAAATCTGTTGGAGAGTTGCAAGCCAGTTTCTCCGATATAGGCCATTCCACAATGACTGCAGCGAATAGCATAAATAACATTGCGAGAGGCGCAGGAGAATTGCCCATTCACTGTCCAGGTCTGTCTAGGGAACTGAATGGTTGTGGAGCCGTCTACAAAGGGGCATGTCTTGCAGTTAGTGCGTCCACATCGGACTGTGCCCGACGGCGAGGAGTCAGTAGAGAGGCGACTGTGCACAAGGATATCCTGAAGGCTAGTGTGTCTCTTGAAGGCAATTAAAGGAAAGGAAGGGAAAACACGTCTAGTCTCGTCACTAGCGTGTAGAATAGGCAGGTTCTTGCGGACTATATTGATGACACGGTGTGTGTGCGGATGGTACGGAAGGATAAGAGGTATGCGTTTGGTCTTTTTCTTCCTACGATGTTGAGGGCGTCTGTACGGGGTACAATTTTAGCTCTCAGAAAGGCTTGACAAATGATGGCCCTAGGGTAGCCTCTGCGTAGGAAGAAATCAAACATCTTAGGCGCTTCCTCTGTGAATAACTGCTCAGTAGAACAGATGCGTCTGAGGCGGAGGAATTGAGAGTATGGAATAGCATCTTTGCAACGTGGTGGATGAGAGGATGTGTAGTGGAGATAGCTATGACTATCTGTATCTTTGTAGAATATTGTAGTTGTAAGTCCATGTTCAGAGAGAGAAACGGTGATGTCTAAGAAGTTAACAGTGGATGTCGACTGGGTATAAGTGAACTGGATAGGTTTGCAAAAGTTGTTTGCAAAATCAAAGAAACGGTCTAAATCAGTCGCAGACATCGTCGTAATACCAAACCCATCATCAATATACCGTTTGTAGGTGTTGGGCAGAGGACCAGGATACGCCTGGAACAATCTATGTTCAAGATACCCCATGAATAGGCAAGCGTATGAGGGTCCCATCTTAGTGCCCATGGCAACTCCACTGATTTGCTCGAAAAACTGTCCATTAAATTCAAAAGAATTAAGGTTGAGCACGAGTTCTGCCAAACGGAGAAGGGTGGTAGTGTTGATTGTCTGGTCAGATCGCTGGTCGAGAAAGAATTTAGGGCTTGAAGGCCCATGGAATGGGGTATGGATGTGTAAAGGGAGACAACATCCATGAGGAAGAGACGTCTAGGGCTGTGTCTGTAAAAGAAATACTATCGAAGAAAGTGAGAGCTTGGTTGGTATCCTTGATGAATGAGGGAAGAGCTTGGACAAGAGGCTGGAATACTGAGTCCAAGAAGGCAGAGATGCGTTCAGTGGGGCAGGAGCAGGCTGATACAATGGGTCTACCAGGGATGTGAGCTTTGTGGATTTTAGGGAGGAGATAAAAGCACGGTTTACCGAGTTGGCTGTTATTCAGGTGTAGAATTTTCGCTTTAGGTGGTAGAGCTTTAGAAGTAATTAGTTGGTTAATAGTAAGAGCTACTTTATCATTGTTAGCAAACGTGTTATCGGAGGGACGGGAGATGTAGAACTTGTTGTCTGTGCCGGTGAGCTGACGTTCAGCTTCTTGGATGTATAGTTGCTTGTCCCATACGACCACAGCACCGCCTTTGTCCGCCGGTTTTATAACAATGCGGTGGCGTAAATCGCCTTGTCCGCCGGTTTATCCAATGTCTTTGCGGTGGCGTAAATCCAATAAGGCTTGTCTTTCGGTGGCAGAAAGGTTGGAGTGGTGGAGGGGTTTAAAAGTGGTCTTGTCAAAATCTTGAGTAACCTTTTGAATAAAAAGGTCAAGTGCAGTGGATTGACCTGCTGGGGTGTCCAGACGGATTTAGTGGTTAAAGAAGGAAAATTGTGTGGAGTCCTTTGGAGAATTCAGTCATCTATTTTGTCAGTGTCTTGGAAGTGGCAATCGGAATTGAAACTAGTGTCGACGAAATAAGTTTTCCAACAGAGAGCGGTGGGTAACGCTTTTGTATCTATATTCAAACGACGGCTGTAGGGAACTTCTTTGAGGCCCTTTTCCACAATGTCCGTGCGGTGGCGTAAGATCGTTCTGGTTGACTGAGTTGGAGATTGTCCGCCGGAACGCAAACTTCTTCTTTGTCTTCCAGATTAGTAGCGCAGGGCTGGTGTGGATAAAATGGAAGCGGCAGCATTGGTGTCAAGGTGAGGTGCATGTAAACCAAGTGGTTGAAATGAAAGTCGCATGAAACGGTTTTAAATCAAAATAACCGCACAATTCTGTAAAGGGTCGAATAATTGCTTAGATGATATTTTAGTTGAATTTATTAGCAATTTCGATAATCCATCTGAACATTTCCATTTTTTTTTTTGCATTATTCTAGATCGTGGCATTTTCTTATCATCCCTGTCTTTTTCTTTCTCTCTTCCGTCACAATATTCTGTTTTCTTCCTGACATCCCATTGTTTATTATACAGGGTAGTACTTAGATTTAGGGTTAGATATTTCTCGTTTGTTGTCTAACGGTTATACTCAATTGACGTCTTTGCAACATTGAACTATTAGTGACGTTGTCACAAAATTGTCATATTCCGCCGATGTTTGGTTTTGAATTGATATGTTATCTTGTTAGATTTTTGTTTTGTCATATTCCGCCAGTGAAAGGGAGTTGAATCTTTTTTACATTTAAGTTGTCACTTATTGTCATATTTTTTTTTTTATCTTAACTCATTGAATCGAAATGATATTAGTGGAGTTATGGTATTGTCATATTCCGTGGTGGCGTTAAATCGAAATGATATTGTGGGTTTTGTAACAATTTGTTGCAGTTTTTTGTTGAATCGGTTTTATAATGATATTCTTTGATATTGTTAGTTTATTTTAGTTTTCCGCTTTGTTTGGTTTGCCATCCTAGTTAATGATATTAGTGGGTAAATCGCCTTTGTCCGCCGGTTTTATTGACATATTCCGCTGGCGACATTAAGCCTTTTTATTGAATCGAAACAAATATTAGTGAAGTTGTCGCTTATTGTCATATTCCCCATGAAGGCAATTGAATCCATTAATAATAATACACGTATGGAAATTTGTCATATTAAAGAAAAGAAAACGACAAGAACGAAATGATATTAGTGGGTTAAAGTTTGGAAATGAAAGCCTTTGTGGAATGCAGTTGAATCCAATAATGATATTAGTGGGTTATGGGCGTGTCCTTTTCGTGTTTTTATATAAAAGCGATTGAGTTGAATCGAAATGGCAGTGTGCCTTTAATCTTGTCATTGTCTTCATTCAACGCCTGGATCGTAATTTTGTGAATCGTCGCTTATTCACTTATTCGAGGGTTGAGAAGATCAGTTGAACTCTGGAAATGATCATTTAAGAAGGTCGCAAAATCCAACAAATTCACTCATCTTCGACAATTGAATGAAATGATTTATAGTTGTCACTTCAATCATATTCCGCCAGTGGAACCATTGAATCGCATCAATGACTTCCTCACAGTTGCCATCTTTTTGACATATTCCGCTGAAAGCTTCCACAGGTCATTCACACCATGATATTTTAATCCAATTGTTCGCGTTATTGCTCCATATCTCCCAGTCAGTCAAGTTGAATCGAGAATGTCTTAGAAAAGTTGTCGCTTATTGTCATATTCCGCCGTCGTTTGATTGAATCCAAATGATATTTGTGGAAAAGTCACTTATTGTCGATTCCGTCTCCGTTACCACAGTTCCAAGAAGAAATGATAAACAATTTTAGAAGGACTGGCAAATTCCTTCTCTAACCACTCTTTCATTCGGAAACAAATTAAAGGTCAATAGGAGAGTAAACAGACATGGTGGATTGAAAATGTTACTCAAGAATAAGATCAAAGAAAAAAGGATGCCCACTCCAACCTTCCCTAACGAAGAGACAGAATATTAAGAAATAATATTACCGCGAGACATTGATAAAATCGCCAAAGGAGGAAGGGTAGGAAAACATATCTGATACAATCCAAGAAGTTCAAACATAAGACCGGCTTTGACAACAAGTTCTACATCAAAATCCAAAAGCTGTTCTGGCCAGAACAATGAAGACCAAAAGGAAAGATCAAAGCATGCCCAATATGACAATTAAGACCACCAAAGGAGAAATTTGCATCACCTGAATAACAGCCAACTCGGTAAACGTGGAAAATCTCTTCCATTACAAAATCCCGCAAAGGACATATGAAAGAACCATTGAAATCAATTAAATGACAACCCCACTGAACGCATCAAGTGAAAAGCTGAAGATGTAGATCCATCTCTTTTGTCCAACAAATCATGTCAAACAGCTATCAAGGATACCAACAAAACTTTGAGCAGAGTCAAATTCAATGATTAAAAACAGCGGACAAACGTCTACATCCTCATGGATGCTGTCTCCAAACATGGACATTCATACCCCATTCCAGAATGGTCACCGAACGCAACTACCAATATAGAATTCTTTCTCAACCAGTGGATCCTGACCAGACAAGGAACACTACCACCCTTCTCCGTTTGGCAGAAACTCGTGCTCAACTTAATTCTTTTGAATTTAATGGACAATTTTTTGAGCAAATCAGGAGTTGCCATGGGCACTAAGATGGGACCCTCATACACTTGCCTATTCATGGGGTATCTTGAAAATAGATTGTTCCAGGCGTATCCTGATCCTCTGCCCAACACCTATAAACGGTAGATTGATGATGGGTTTGGTATTACGACGATGTCTGCGACTGATTTAGACCGTTTCTTTGATTTGCAAACAACTTTTGCAAACCTATCCAGTTCACTTATACCCAGTCGACATCCACTGTTAACTTCTTAGACATCACCGTTTCTCTCTCTGAACATGGGCTTACAACTACAATATTCTACAAAGATACAGATAGTCATAGCTATCTCCACTACACATCCTCTCATCCACCATGTTGCAAAGATGCTATTCCATACTCTCAATTCCTCCGCCTCAGACGCATCTGTTCTACTGAGCATTTATTCACAGAGGAAGCGCCTAAGATGTTTGATTTCTTCCTACGCAGAGGCTACCCTAGGCCATCATTTGTCAAGCCTTTCTGAGAGCTAAAATTGTACCCCGTACAGACGCCCTCAACATCGTAGGAAGAAAAAGACCAAACGATACCTCTTATTGATCTGTACCATCCGCACACACACCGTGTCATCAATATAGTCCGCAAGAACCTGCCTATTCTACACGCTAGTGACGAGACTAGACGTGTTTTCCCTTCCTTTCCTTTAATTGCCTTCAAGAGACACACTAGCCTTCAGGATATCCTTGTACACAGTCGCCTATCTACTGACTCCTCGCCGTCGGGCACAGTCCGATGTGGACGCACTAACTGCAAGACATTCCCTTTGTAGACGGCTCCACAACCATTCAGTTCCCTAGACAGACCTGGACAGTGAATGGGCAATTCTCCTGCGCCCTCGCAATGTTATTTATGCTCTAGATTGCAGTCATTGTGGAATGTATAATATCGGAGAAACTAGATTTTCTATCTAGAAGTTCTCCAACAGATTTGGCCATCACAGGAGAGATATTGAATACAACGAAAGCAAGCCGGTGCCTTTACATTTCAATAAACCAGGGCATCGAGGAACCCATGACCTGAAAGTATGCATTCTCAGGTCATGTACTGGCGGTGCTGAGTCTAGAAGTCTTTAGAGAACCGGTTTATAGTAAGATTGGGCACAATGAAACCCTGACGGTATGAACGTCTTACACCAATTTATATAATTTTCTTTGGAGTAACTCCCATAGTCGGGCACACGCTATTACTATCCCTGACCCTTCCCATCCTCTACCCTACCCCATCCGCTCCCCCAACCACCCCCATGAAACTATCCCACCCTAACCCTGCCCCCTCCACCCCTTCCTATCCCGGGCAAAGTTGGGTCCCTCTGGCAGTTCACACCCCGTGTGCCCGCCTATGGTAGCATACTCAATGGTAGGCATCTACATTTTTTACAAATTTTATTTTGTATTTTTATTTCTTTTACGTTCACCATTTACCGGAAGCATCTTGGCGCACGGTTTCTTACCATTACGGAATAGACCTTATGTTATCACCAAGGAAAAATAATTTGAGATTTTGATTCCTTGGATGGCATCTAGATCTAGTCCTAACTGGCATTTTTGAAATTTCAGATAAGTTGTTTACTCTCCACCCTTATTACATCGATAAATTTGTAATTTATATACATTGTGCACCTTCAGTGTAAATTTTTGTCTTGATTTATACTTGCTTTCATTCATTATCTATCATTTCTTCATTCTAGACCCAGTGAGATATAGATCTAATCTTACATTTATCCTATCATTTCTTCTTTCTAGACCCAGTGAGATATAGATCTAGTCTTACATTTATCCTATTTTTTCGTTCTTGTTTCCCATACTCACGTCTCTTCCCTTTCTTTCTCCCCTGCCTGTTTTTTTTCTTTTATCTCTCTCACTCTCTCTTGATCTCTCTCTCTCTCTTCTCTCTCTCTTCTCTCTCTTCTCTCTCTCTCTCTCTCTCTCTCTCTCTCTCTCTCTCTCTCTCTCTCTCTCTCTCTCTCTCTCTCTCTCTCTCTCTCTCTCTCTCTATTTCTCTTTCTCTCTCTCTCTCCTTCTTCTCACCTTTTATTACTTACTTATTTTCATATTTTTATTTCATTCTAGATCTGAACCTTCCAATTTCGCTCATTTTTCACACCCTCCACTGCTACGTTTCTTAACATCACTGTCTTTTTTTCTTTCTTTCTTTCTCCTTTATGTTTTTATTCTGACATCACATTGTGTGATGCCGGAGGTATTACTTAGATCTAGATTCTAAATATTTCTCGTTTGTTGTCTGACGAAGGGTTATACCCGAAACGTCACGTGTTTGCTCTGTCTTTATTAGTGGAGTTGTCACTTATTGTCATATTTCGCAAATGAGTACATTGAGACTGAGATAGAAATGTGTACATTGGAGACTGAGATAGGAATGAGTACATTGGAGACTGAGATAGGAATGAGTACATTGGAGACTGAGATAGAAATGAGTACATTGGAGACTGAGATAGGAATGAGTAGATTGGAGACTGAGATAGGAATGAGTAGATTGGAGACTGAGATAGAAATGAGTACATTGGAGACTGAGATAGAAATGAGTACATTGGAGACTGAGATAGAAATGAGTAGATTGGAGACTGAGATAGAAATGAGTACATTGGAGACTGAGATAGAAATGAGTACATTGGAGACTGAGATAGAAATGAGTACATTGGAGTCTGAGATAGAAATGTGTACACTGGAGACTGAGATAGAAATGAGTACATTGGAGACTGAGATAGGAATGAGTACATAGGAGACTGAGATAGGAATGAGTACATTGGAGACTGAGATAGAAATGAGTACATTGGAGTCTGAGATAGAAATAGGTACATTGGAGACTGAGATAAAAATAGTACATTGAGACTGAGATAGAAATGAGTACATTGGAGTCTGAGATAGAAATCTGTACACTGGAGACTGAGATAGAAATGAGTACATTGGAGACTGAGATAGGAATGAGTACATAGGAGACTGAGATAGGAATGAGTACATTGGAGACTGAGATAGAAATGAGTACATTGGAGTCTGAGATAGAAATGGGATACATTGGAGACTGGAAAAAAAAAAGGAATGAATACACTGTAATGCAATGGAAATTGCATCTCGACATAACGTCTTATCGTAATGTTATTCATATCTTGGGAGAATAGATTGCCAGACCTTGCAAGGTGTAGATAGACCTTTCAACCAAATGGAAGTGGCTTTAAACACTGCCACCGGTTGAAATTAATTCTCTAGTTTTTCGAGTACAATCTAGATAGCCCAAGTAGCTCCACCGGAGATTGACAATAGAAGAGAGCTCCCATGTGCAAATCACATCACTAATACACTTTAAACATAATTCATTATTTTAGGTAGATAGTCTGGCCAAATTCAACATCCTACTGTCAAACACCCCGAGATCATTTTGTTGTGGATATTGAGGGTAAATTAAATCAAATAAAATATCTTATCTTTTCTTTTCATGGAACATTTGCCCTTTTGCGTGCTGGTGAAACTATTGTCCAGAATCCCCTCAGGGCTGGTAGAGAGAGTTAACCTGACCCTCCCCCTCCACCTCACCCCTCCCTCGCCTCTCCCGGTCCCCACCCCAAGGCTCCTTCCTACCGCGTGAGATATGAAATTGTTCCAATTGTGACGACTCGCCATTTGATTAGAGAGATGACTTGTGATCACTTTACACTAGTGTTTGTCATAGAGTAGATAGACATGTTGATGATCCAAAGACAGATCATGTTTGTGTGTGTGAGATTGATTGTGAACAGTTATATGTGTGTGACAGAAAGATGAAAAGAGAGAGAGAGAGAGAGAGAGTTAGAGAGAGAGACGAGAGATTGAGAGAGAGAGAGAGAGAGAGAGAGAGAGAGAGAGACAGAGAGAGAGGAGATAGAGAGAGAGAGAGAGAGAGAGAGAGAGAGACATCCAGATAGAGAATTGATAGGGGAAAGAATTTTCTCATCTTTGGTTTTAGAAGAGATCAAGTCATATCCGTTTCACATCAGCAGTAAATTAGATGAACACAAAGAAAGAAGTTTGGTGAGAGAGAAACTAAATATTTTTTATTATCGTGGAATGAAATAGATAGATAAATGAGGGCAAAAATAGATGAGATAGATAGAAGGAGAAGTCCAGGGTCACAAAGATAAATGGACAAATATAGAGCTGCTTTAGAGAGAGGGGTGAAGATAGAGATAGGGAGAAAAAGAGATAGATAGAGAGAGAGATGGATGGATAGAGAGAGAGATAGATGGATGGATAAAGAGACAATGAGAGAGAGAGAGAAAGAGATAGAGGGAGAGAGAGATAGATAGATAGATAGAGAGAGAGAGAGAGAGAGAGAGAGAGAGATAGAGAGAGAGAGATAAAGTGGTGAGAAAGAGAATGAGAAAATAAAGGGGAAAAAAGAAAAGAAACGTGGAGTAATGTAAAAAAAACACAACGCAGGAAAACGCGGCTAAAGAAGAAAACATTGCCAGATAAACGATGATCTCTTCATCTCATTTGACAGAGCCAAACCGACAGCAATTTTACTGGCGAAAGAGTTTTAGACAGAATATCGAGATCTGCAAAAATCTGAGGCCGAAAGAAAATTGGACGGTGTTGGGGGAGAAACGTTGACGTGTGACAAAAGATCCGCCGGCTCACTCACAATAGCAGCTGAGAGAAAGCACGGCCGAACGAGCAGACCGTAATCTAATGAGCAGAGAAAAAGTACAAGACCGAAAAGACAACAATGGCACTAGGTTATGATGCGCGAACAGGATGAAGATTATTTAAGTAGAGGGAGATCTGGACAGGTGATACTTGTAAGTTAATATGGCGAATTAAATAAGCATTTTGACACCCACAT
>JAXRKP010002400.1:2500-25000 GCA_037039925.1 Doris montereyensis
AGGTGCAGGCTCACCGACTGTACACCCCCCCCCACCGCACCCCAGCAGGCCATTTCATTCGAAGTCCTTCTCAACTCACAGGGGAGCATACAGTACTTTTAATTCTTCACATAGAACACAAATAAATCTGAACAAATATTTTGTTTACTAAAATCACTCTGCTTTTCATATTTGAAGACCACATAGGATGAAGAACACAATTTGACTGGGGGGTGGGGGTGGGGGCGTTTGAAAGGATAAAAAATATCATTCTTTGAAACATTACACATTATTCAATATTAAATACTCACTGTAAGCGTAAACTTCTTAATTCGAAACTTGTGAACAGGAAAATATAACTCAGTTACATTGTTCAGAAGTACAAGACATTGAAGGCCATATAAATATGTTTATCACTCGTTCTTTCGTGTTTCAATTGACAATCAAAAATCAAAAGAATGAAAATATGTTATTTGATTTTGAATTGGATAGATATCAAAAACAAAAAAGGATGCGTTTTTCATTATTTCAATTTTTGAACTCGGATCAAAAATACGAAATGTAAAAAATGGGCTGCCGGACCGAATTCGGATTTAATATTAAATCTAAACATGTCAGGTCTACGAGACCCTGTTTAATTGCCAATTCAAAAAGAAAAGAACAAATGATATTGTAAGGATTGCCGTAAAGACTACAAAGCATGTTCAAAACTTTGGTTTTGATCATCACAAAAAGGGAAAAAGTCGATTGACTGGAATTTCATGGAGAAGAGAGCTGGAGGGAGAGGTGAACATGGAAATATATGGAGAGGCAAAGCAAATTAACAACTTTCAGAAGCTGCGTGTCGCTGGCAATTTGAACCCTGACCGCAATTGATCACAGTGCCGAACTTTGGACATGCATGATGTAATACACAATCCGATTATTTTTTTTATGCGTCAACCAAAAATCGTGAAAATTTGCATACACACACTCAGAAGTGTGTATAGAGTTGCATGTGGCTATTTATTTTGATTGATATGAAAGGTTCAAAAAATATGTTTATTCAAAAGCTCTTACGGTTCATATATATTTATAGGTAAACAAGAACTGTCAACAAAAACCAAAATGGCAATATACAACAACACAGTTTATTGCCCTACTCTCTTCTAGGGCAGTGAAGCGGACCTTAGACAGTAGGGAATACAGTAGAGTACAGGAAGCTTAAATGAAATATCTTAGGAGAGTAGTAGGGAAATCTAAAAGAGAGAAAATGGGAAACGCAAGAATAGGAGATCAAACCAAAGCAGATGGCATTAAACCTAAGAAATAAATCAACTGAGATGGTTTGGGCATGTAAACAAAATGAATGACAATAGAATAGCTAGATGAGTATACAATGCTAAAACCCAAGGTAAAGACCAAGAGGTAGACCGCGAAGAAAGTGTGACGAAGATGTAAAAGAGGCACTTAAGCAAAGAAGTGTAACCTGCACAGAAAGAAACAGAAAATGTCAGGACAGGGTAGCCTGAAGAAAGTTCATTTCGGGTACCTAAACCTATACACCGAAAGGTAGAATGGGAACTGGTAAACGAAAAATGATTCTTTTATTTTTGCTAACGGAAAGAGGACATGAAGACGCAGATCGATTTTAAAAAGCTCAACGCAGATCTAAACCTAAAGGATCGTAAACTATTAAATATCAACAAGATTGATTTATAATTAATTAATTAACGTAAGACTGCGAAGCGTTGATGAATAGGCTGTAATGGTACTACTGGGTTGTGACTTGCTCTATACTCGCTTTTTTCATCTCCACAGCATTGTAAGGGGTCTCGGTGATCCAGGGGTAAGGTGTCGGCCTCTAAACCAAAAGGTCGTGGGTTCAAGCCCTATCTATCAGCTGATACAATCCTCAAGTATTGTTTTTTTTTTTTTTTTTGGAGTAAAATTTATCTCCTGACCTAGGTAGATGGATTGACACCTAGTCCCATCGGAAACAGCCAATAAAAAGGAGGTCCCGCATTGAAGTCACAACACTCTATGCGTGTTAGATATCCTGTGGCTGTTTACTGGGCAGTCCGGGCAAAATAAAGACGCCTACCAAAAACCCCGAGATCACCTTGTTGTGCATGTGGGTAAATCAAATCGAAAAAATAAAATAGAGGCTTTGAGTAACTTCTCACAAGAGAAACAATAGCATATTCAGGCCCTTTGCCTCTAAGCATACAAATCCTACACACACACACACACGTACACACGAACACACACACACACACACACACACACTTCACGAACACACGCTCACTTCCTCGCTTCTACGTACGAGATCACTCATGCATAATAATTAGGTGTCATCAAAAGGTCAGTGAGTGTAACCTGCTGGTCATCGCTGAATAGGCACTTACTTGATATGGTTGTGCCAGATGATGTGGTGTGTGTGACTTGATATAGGCACTACTTGATATGGACAGGTTGGTGTGTGTGCCAGCTGCCAGGTGATGTGGTGTGTGACAAGGCACTTACTTGATGTGGTTGTGCAGGGTGCCAGGTGATGTGGTGTGTGACTAGGCACTTACTTGATATGGTTGTAGGCACCAGGTGCCAGGTGATGTGGTGTGTAGGACATGTGGCTGTGTCAGGTGCCATTACTGTGATATGGTTGTGCCAGGTGCCAGGTGATGTGGTGTGTGACAAGGCACTTACTTGATATGGTTGTGTCAGGTGGTGTGGTGTGTGACTAGGCACTTACTTGATATGGTTGTGACAGGTGGTGTGGTGTGTGACTAGGCACTTACTTGATATGGTTGTGACAGGTGGTGTGGTGTGTGACAGGCATACTTGATGTGGTTGTGAGAGTGATGTGGTGTGTGACTAGGCACTTACTTGATATGGTTGTGCCAGGTGCCAGGTGATGTGGTATGTGACTAGGCACTTACTTGATGTGGTTGTGTCAGGTGGTGTGGTGTGTGACTAGGCACTTACTTGATGTGGCTGTGTCAGGTGCCAGGTGATGTGGTGTGTGACTAGGCACTTACTTGATGTGGCTGTGTCAGGTGATGTGGTGTGTGACTAGGCACTTGGTGTGTGACTAGGCACTTACTTGATATGGTTGTGATGGTGGTGTGACAGGCACTTACCATGGTTGTGACAGTGTGGTGTGTGACTTTGCCAGGTGATGTGATGTGTGACTAGGCACTTACTTGATGTGGTTGTGTCAGGTGATGTGTGTGTGACTAGGCACTTACTTGATGTGTTTGTGCCAGGTGATGTGGTGTGTGACTAGGCACTTACTTGATGTGGTTGTGCCAGGTGATGTGTGTAACTAGGCACTTACTTGATGTGGTTGTGTGACTAGGCACTTACTTGATATGGTTGTGTCAGGTGATGTGGTGTGTGACTAGGCACTTACTTGATATGGTTGTCATGTGTTGTGTCAGGTGCCAGGTGATGTGGTGTGTGACTAGGCACTTACTTGATGTGGTTGTGTCAGGTGATGTGGTGTGTGACTAGGCACTTACTTGATATGGTTGTGTCAGGTGATGTGGTGTGTGACTAGGCACTTACTTTGATGTGGTGTGTACAGGTGGATGTGGTGTGTGACTAGGCACTTACTTGATATGGTTGTGTCAGGTGATGTGGTGTGTGACTAGGCACTTACTTGATGACAGGTGATGTGGTGTGTAGGCACTTACTTGATATGGTTGTATCAGGTGATGTGGTGTGTGACTAGGCACTTACTTGATATGGTTGTGTCAGGTAGTGGTGTGTGACTAGGATTGTTGTGTCAGGTACAGGCACTTACTTGATATGTGACTAGGCACTTACTTGATAGTTGTGTCAGGTGATGTGGTGTGTGACTAGGCACTTACTTGATATGGTTGTGTCAGGTGTGTGGTGTGTGACTAGGCACTTACTTGATATGGTTGTGTCAGGTGATGTGGTGTGTGACTAGGCACTTACTTGATATGGTTGTGTCAGGTAGTGTGGTGTGTGACTAGGCACTTGATATGGTTGTGTCAGGTAGTGTGGTGTGTTACTTGATATGGTTGTGACAGGTAGTGTGGTGTGTGACTAGGCACTTACTTGATATATGGTGTGTGACTAGGTGATGTGGTTGTGTGATGGTGTGTGACTAGGCACTTACTTGATATGGTTGTGACAGGTGGTATGGTGTGTGACTAGGCACTTACTTGATATGGTTGTGTCAGGTGGTGTGGTGTGTGATTAGGCACTTACTTGATATGGTTGTGTCAGGTGATGTGGTGTGTGACTAGGCACTTACTTGATGTGGTTGTGACAGGTGGTGTGGTGTGTGACTAGGCACGTACTTGATATGGTTGTGCCAGGTGGTACGGTGTGTCCGGTGGAAATTAGACAAGCTCTTGATTTGATTTGATTTACCCACTTCCACAACTAAGGTGACCTCGCCGTTTTTGGTAGGGTTTTTAAGTTTGCCTGTAAACAGCAAAGGGATCCTTAATATGCCCTAAAGTTTATGCTCCGCACACGGGACCTCCTTTTATCCTCTGTCTCCGATGGGACTAGGTGTCAACCTACCTACCTACCTGGGACAGGCGGGAGGGGGGCAGGAGGTGGTTTTTACTCAGAAAAACTCGAGAAAGCGTTACAACCTGTCAAGCACATTAGCTACAGAGAATAATTTGCTCTCAATCACTGGTGTTCTCAAACGGTGAGCACTCCATCTTTCATCACATCAATAGATACAACTGTGAGACTTACCCACTTACAAATCAAGATGAGCGGAAATTAAACCCTTGCCATCGCAGACAGCGTCGCACAGTCTTTAATATAATTCGATACCCAACAAATGTCATCAGTAAATCGCTTTACAAGAAACCCTTTATGTGGCGGTGTAGCTAAACCGTAACGTTGAGAGCAGGTATTCACGGCGACATTGGTTCAAGCCCCATGGCTGGTACAGGTGGAGGGATTTTTTCCCCCACAATGTTGTACCCTAAGAAAAGTTACCACACTCTCCTTTCCTCACTTGACTCAGGTATGAATAAGAATTCAGCTATAGGTAGAGAATGATCTTGTCAGAGTGTTAGTTCGAAAAACCTAACAGGCATGTATACTGTACCTATGCCCCCACCCCCTCCCCACCGGAGTTTAAAATGACTTTGAATGAAATGGCCAGCAGGGGAGATAAACGATGTACAGTCGGTGAACCTTCACTTGTGCGGGGACACGGACTATAACTCCGTCTTTGTCTCTTTAACTGAATTGTAGTTGTTCTCGTTGAGGTTGTTAAAGAGGTGAACGAAAGTAACAGTGTAAGACTATAAAATGTAAAAGAACGAGAACGCTTACACTTAAATGAGATCCACTGGTCATCCACTATGACATCTAATTAGTCACCCCGTTGATAATAATATTGATAATCATAATATGAAACACCGTTAAGACTTTCGTTCGGTCATTACAACTCGGCCTTGGATTGGAAAGAAAATCGCCTCGTCATTCTATTCTTCAGCTCTCATATAAGAAACAAAAAGTGTCTGGAGCGGTAATCGTTTCTATGTCTAAATATTGACAGTGGATGTTGTTCCTGATATGTTTGGTGTATTTCAGCATGTTTGGATTCATTAGATAGATAGATAGATAGATAGATAGATAGATAGATAGATAGATAGATAGATAGATAGATAGATAGATAGATAGACGGACGGACGGACGGACAGATAGATAGATAGATAGATAGATAGATAGATAGATATATAGATGGATAGATAGATAGATAGATAGATAGATAAAAAGATAAAAATAGATAGACAAGCAGATAGATAGATCAACTTTCGGGAACCACTGCACCCACAACCGCCATAGTTCACACGTGATTTCCAATGTCCTGATTTAGGTTCTTAGCGAATAAACTCTTGGGTCAAATCAATATTGTAATTGATTGGGAAAATATTGTTTTGCCTGCGACCCACGAAGCTTTGTATTGTTGTCTGTACTCATTCCTTCATTTCCAGTCATTAGATCTGCAATGAAAAGCTCGCCTGACTTAAGTATCGAATACTGTAGGGATACTTGATATCTCTTGCACCTGGTAGCCTATTATGTAGTTCATCTTTGAAAAAAAAAGAATGTGGTAAAATACTAAGCATAATCATCATTGTCTACGGGCATATTTGTATGCATATATAGGTCAATCGTGAACATTTTGTTTTGATAATCATTTTCTTCTGTTTCAGGGGATTTTTATATATTTTAGTAAATAAGTAAGTGTCAAAAGAAATAATGTTGTGTGTATTTGTATGTATATATGTCATTATTTTGCATGTATTCCTTGGAATCCTCAACTATCTTTTAATCTCAGTCTATCTCCTTTTCCTTTACTTGTGATGAGAAAGATGATGAATCCAAATCGGTCTGCTTGACTGTGGGTGGGGGTACACGGGTTTTTTTCAACATGCACCTGAGAGAAGAAATAATATTACCAATGTTGTGTGACACATTATTTGGATTAGTATACGTCATGTGGATTTTGTATCTGTTTCTGCTTATTTGGAATTATTTCTCTTTTTTCAGAATGAACACAGATATTGAAATTTTGAACAGAACTTATATCACGTGTGATAACATTCATTGACTTCATCCGTCTACCTTATCCGTGGGTTGAGAAAACTTATTTTCGCCATGTACTTGACACTAGCAGATTACGCTGTCACCATTGTGATGCTGTTGATTCCTGTGGGGATTGGAGTTTACTACGCCTGGAAAGACTCCAAACATCTCACAAGGGAAGAATACATGCTGGGTGGACGAGGAATGAGCATGTTGCCCGTCTCTTTATCCATTTTTGTGACGTACCAATCAGCAATATCTCTCATAGGAGTACCCAGTGAGGTCTACCAGTTTGGCTCAATGTTTCTAGGGTTTTATGTTGGCGTCGCCATAAGTTATGTCATCGGTTGCTATGCAATGGTGCCTCTTATGTATCCATTGAAGCTGACCAGTATATTTGAGTATTTGGAAATGAGATACGAGTCTATTGCCGTGCGGAAGCTTAGTACAGCTATTGGAATGTTGCAGACGTTTTTCTACATGGTCATCGCGATGTTGGCTCCAGGATTAGCTATTCAGGTACCCACCACGTTGACAAAGGGTTAGTTTTCAAATCCAATAATGTAAAATATGTTTCCATTAATTGTTAGTTTACAGTGTGAGTGAAACTTTCCCGTTTGTTCCCATCAACTTGTTGAAATATGTCGTTGATTTTTTCTGACGCTTCCGGTTGCAATGGAAACGGCGGCCATCTTGGATTTTGCCCCAAAATTTCACCAAGTTCAATATCGATAGACTTCTACATTTTTCTACAAATTTCTTCCAACTTGGGATACAATGTTTGAATTCGATCAGATCAAATATTTGCTTTATTAGTAATAGCATATGAGAACAACCCAAAAATATACAAATATAGTATACACACAAATAAATTTTTACAAAACTGTAATACATATCAAAAAAAGAATCTGACTATTTTGTTTTGTTTTCCTTCACTCATCATTCATACCAAATTTCATGAAGATACGTTGAGAAATAAGAAGTAGGTAGGAAATAATGAACAAAAAACGACATTTTGAGAAAATCGTATGTTTTCTTTTTTTCTATTATTTGAATATGTTTTTATCCGATAAACCTAAGAAAAGAGTAGGATAATACTTTGAAACATCATAGTACTAACTTGCAGTACCTTACATAATATTTCTGGCTTTTATCGTAATAATAACTGTGTTGAAAGGAAGGCCTGTATCGTTTCTAAATAATTCGTATAAATTCAAAGAATCGATACTGAGCTTCTTTTAGGATATAATTATGACGAGAATAAACCGCTCTATCCACTAGTATGATAGACTAAATTTGTCCCTTTTAATATCGTTGTTGATATTATGGTCGCCTTTTTCGTTTTGCCCCATCTTATTTGGAAATAATTATGTAGTCATGGCCTTATTTACGGTGGTCTTTGTTGCTTGTCTGGGGGTGTGTCCAAAAAACCCTCCATCTGGTTTCTAAGATCGTCAGTGACAAAAGCTTCTCTTTGTTTGATAGTACATTTGTTGCAGTTGTAAGTGAGGACATATTCACTAACGCCTTGTGTAATTTTAGTCTAGTATATAAGTTCATGTTATCACCGCTGATCCACAGTGAATCTAGCCAATGCAGAGCTACGTTTTATAGATATTTTCCTTCTTCATCATATACGTTCTTGATCTTTAAAAAAAAAAAAAAAAGAACTTACTTTCTTTACATCCCACCATTGCTCATTTTTTGCTTCTTTTTAGGAACTGTCGATTCAGTCTTGCGGGTATTGATAAGAAGATTATAATTTCAAAGTAGATTTTGTATTTTTGTTACGTCTGTGAAGTCGTTAAACGATATGAAGTCAACGTCATCTGCGTAAGGCAGTTCGGACGGGAGATTTCCACTTGGTGTTTGTCTTTGACTTAGACATTCTGTTAAAGTAAAAAAAAAACCTATTGACTAGCCGTACTGTGTCTGAGTCTCTTGTTACTGTACCACTCTCACTGGCAACAACAGTCATTTAGAATTTCCTGAATATTAAATTCACTAATAGAGTTCTTATCTTACCCTGTCTTATCATTTTTCTTCTTTTTTTTTCTTTTCTCATTTTATATTAGATTCCATGAACACTCATTTAAAAACCCTACTTAGAAAGATCAGGGGAGAAAGAAGAAATTTTGGAAAAATGGCTCAAAGAAAATTAGATATCATCTTGTACATGTATTGAATAGATCTAGAGGCTTTGTTATTGCTATTTCTACAGGCAGCTGTTGGAATTCCTCTCTGGCTGTCTGTGGTCGTTGTGGGAAGCATAGGGACTGTGTACACTGCAATTGGTGGAATCAAAAGTGTCATCTGGACTGATGCATTTCAGACCGTTATCGTTTTTGTCGGCCTCGTTATTCTCATGGTTACAGGTATCGATCAAATTTGTTCAATCCGTTTTTACGTCTAGGAAACAAAGACAAACAAAGTTAGATATATTCAAAATACGCGAATCCTGGAGTAAGGGGAGATAATGATAAATACCAGGATGTAAACACCATAAAATAAATAGTTATTGAACTTGCAACGGTTCGTTGAAAACAAAATTCGTTAGTTGAAAAACACGTAGAGACCGCAAACGTTTACTATATCTCTTAAGTTATTTCATCCTACTATAACTGAGAAGACTACCTCTGGTGGGGTGGGTTCTAGATCTAGATTTAGATCTTGGTTAACGACATACGTGCTGACTTTCACGAAAGGCTTGAACTCGCCTACCCGTCTGTTCTTGTTGTCTTATTGTGTCTACATTTGAAACTAACCTGAAAAACGTAAGTACGAAGGCGATGTTTGATATTGTTCTGTTGTTGTGTATTCGACTATTAGTAGCCCAAGCTCCTCTCCGATCTTCATATTCTTGATCTAGGTCTGAAATGTAAACTGAACCACGTTCGCTTTATTGATAGAAAAATACCTTTGATGCGGGCAGTCGGCCAGTGTTTTGATTTGACGCTGGGCGAACGTTTGAATAGAGCTAGAGATGCAGATGTCTGTCTTGTGTAGGCTAGAGAGTCAAAGTCTAGAAAATCTACCCAGTTGAAATGCTTACGACGTACAAATTGTAAAGACTGCTATTCGATTACCGAATTGCGCGTGAAATGTTTTACCGGATATAAACATCAGTTGTCTTGCTTAGTGTTTATTATAAGGGAAAATATTATACTATTATTTATATCTATAATCTAAGTTTCACTTTTCTATGTGGTATAGTTTCTGCATATAATGTGTTGAGGTTTTTCGTCGAAGCTGAATTTATACTAAAAGAACTGTAAAGTTAAATCCTCAAAATAATTATTTCGTCGGTGAAACTGTTTAGACACGTAATTGGCGTAATTTTTCACGAAAAAAAAAAAAACGTCATAAATAATCGAACCCTACCTAGACGACCTAAAGCCCTACGCGATATTTTTTAGGGAAAACATGATACTCTTTGTTTAGATTATGTGCGTAAAATTAGCTTTTCTATTGGTTCAAGGCATCCAATATAACTAAGACAAGATAATTTTATTGATATCGGATGAGAAATTTGACTTGGTCATATGATACATTTCTAAAAAGCCACAAACAATTTTCTATCTAAACATTAAAATACAATTAGAATAGGTACACAAATAGGGGTTAGTGAGGGAAATGGCAAATGGAAAATTTCACTCGATCGTAGACAGTTGTATGGTCACGTTACAAATAAAATTCACATTCAGACATTCTATCTAATATAACATAGGAAAATACATGTAAATGAATGAAGGTGGATATTATGAGAAATATTGTCATTTTCTGTCCTCAGTTTGCAACAGTCTTATTGCATAGAGAATGAGTTAATTTTTGTATCTTTCTTTCTTTGTTCTTTTATATGAAAATGAATTGCTTCAATATCTATAAGGACACGAGAGAAGCATGCCTTTGACCATTTGAAGGAGAAATCTCATCCCATAATACACCATGGACCTACTCGCTTACAGTTTTACCAATGATATCCCAATCCAGGTGTAAGGGGAAATAATTACAAACATGGGATGTAAACACCAAGAGGTCAATAGTAACAGTTACCGAACTTGTAACGTTCCGTTGAAAACAAAGTTAACTAGATGACCAAAAAATACATACAGATTACTAATGTTTACCTGTCGTTCTTGAATTATCCCCTTTATGGAATTTGACATATTACGAATGAAAGCCATTTATTTCATTGCGAGCACAACTACGCAAAAATTACCCAAGCAAGTTTACTAAAGTTTGTGCTGATCGAGGATAATTTTTTGTGTTGTATTTAATCTAGCTCTTATCTAAGTTCTATGTAATTGGCGAAGCGAAAGAAGAAGAAGAAGAAAAAGAAGAGGAAGAAGAAGAGAAGAAGAAGAAGAAGAAGAAGAAGAAGAAGAAGAAGAAGAAGAAGAAGAAGAAGAAGAAGAAGAAGAAGAAGAAGAAGAAGAAGAAGAAGAAGAAGAAGAAGAAGAAGAAGAAGAAGAAGAAGAAGAAGAAGAAGAAGAAGAAGAAGAAGAAGAAGAAGAAGAAAGAAGAAAACAAGAAGAAGAAGAAGAAGAAGAAGAAGAAGAAGAAGAAGAAGAAGAAGAAGAAGAAGAAGAAGAAGAAGAAGAAGAAGAAGAAGAAGAAGAAGAAGAAGAAGAAGAAGAAGAAGAAGAAGAAGAAGAAGAAGAAGAAGAAGAAGAAAGAGGATGAAGTAGTTAGCTCCGTTGGTAGCATGCTTTCTTTGTATTGCGAGGCGATGGGTGCTGACGCAGAGGTCGCGGGTCCGATCCCCACGGTGGCCAGGTTTTGTTCTCTCTGTTCCTGGTATTTGTCTCGTCTTTGTTCTCGCGGGGCTTTCACATTATTTTGTGTCATTACCTTCACTTGTGACATGCTTCTAGCCTCACTGTTTGTCTTTATCTAAAAGAAGACGTAAAGGAAGGAAAAGAAGGAGACAGAGGAGAAGGTGTTAGGGGAGGAACAGGAGAAAGAAAAGAAGGAAGAGGATAAAAGGCAAAGGAGGAGGAGGAAGAGGAGAAGGAGGAGAGGGAACGTTGTGTCTAAGTTCAAATTAAATTCCTGTAATTTGTCCGCATTTGTTATTTCCAATGGCCATTGTCACCTGTATTTACAGGATGACACAGCTAAGTGTTCCCTTCTCAAGACATAAATAATGCAATGCTTTGTTGTCATTGCAAGGCACTATGGCAGTTGGAGGTGTGGAGAAGGTATGGAACATAGCGGCGGAAGGAGGGAGATCAGCGGCGAATGAATGGAACCCTGACCCTAGGACTCGCCACTCCTGGTGGAGTATGATTATTGGGACAACGTTCATGTGGTCAGTTGATTGTCTCATTTTAACTTTGGAAATTGTAGTTATTCCTTCACTTTAATAATAATAGCAACGATAATAATAATAATAATAATAATAATAATAATAATAATAATAATAATAATAATAATAATAATAATAATAATAATAATAATAATAATAATAATAATAATAATAATAATAATAATAATAATAATAATAATAATAATAATAATAATAATAATAATAATAATAATAATAATAATAATAATAATAATAATAATAATAATAATAATAAATAATAATGATAATAATAATAATAATAATAATAATAATAATAATAATAATAATAATAATAATAATAATAATAATAATAATAATAATAATAATAATAATAATAATAATAATAATAATAATAATAATAATAATAATAATAATAATAATAATAATAATAATAATAATAATAATGATGATATGACTTTGGTGATAAAATAATAATCATCATCATAATAATGATAAATATAGTAATAATAATAATAATAATAATAATAATAATAATAATAATAATAATAATAATAATAATAATAATAATGATAATAATGATAATAATAATAATAACAATACTAACGATGATGATGATGATAATGAGAATGATGATGATGAAGATGATGATGATGATGATGATGATGATGATGATGATGATAATAACAATGATAATTAATAGTAATCACTACTACTACTACTACTACTACTACTACTACTACTACTACTACTACTACTACTACTACTACTACTACTATTACGACTATTACTACTACTACTACTACTACTACTACTACTACTACTACTACTACAACTACTACTACCACTCTACTATTACAAGTAGTATTTGTCGTAATAGTGGTGATAGCAGCAGCAGCAGTAGTAGTAGTAGTGGAAGTAGCGGTAGCTGCATGAGTATTATTATTATTGTCATTATGATTATTACTATTATTATTATTAGTAGTAGTAGTAGTAGTAGTAGTAGTAGTAGTAGTAGTAGTAGTAGTAGTAGTAGTAGTAGTAGTAGTAGTAGTAGTAGTAGTAGTAGTAGTAGTAGTAGTAGTAGTAGTAGTAGTAGTAGTAGTAGTAGTAGTAGTAGTAGTAGTAGTAGTAGTAGTAGTATCATAATTGTTATTTATTACTACTATTATTATTATTATTATTATTATTATTATTATTATTATTATTATTATTATTATTATTATCATTGTTATTATCACCATATTCATTATCAAATGTATCATTCCATCCTCATTATCATCCTGTTTACTAATACTTTCGTTAATGTGTTTGATAGGCTCACCAACGTGTTCAACCAATCCACCCTCCAACGCATGTCCTCCATGAAGACTGCTGGTGCGGCCAAAATCTCCTTCCTGCTGAATGTTCCGTCCAATCTTCTGTACGGTTTGCTGCTAATTATAGTTGGCAACATTCTCTACGCCTACTTCTACGTCATCCGATGCGATCCGTTGAAAGTAAGTGACATTTTGATGTTTGTTATAGTTGGCAACATTCTCTACGCCTACTTCTACGTCATCCGATGCGATCCGTTGAAAGTAAGTGTAATTTTGATGCTGGTTATAGTTGGCAACATTCTCTACGTCTACTTCTACGTCATCCGATGCGATCCTTTGAAAGTAAGTGACATTTTGATGTTGGTTATAGTTGGCAACATTCTCTACGCCTACTTCTACGTCATCCGATGCGATCCTTTGAAAGTAAGTGACATTTTGATGCTGGTTATAGTTGGCAACATTCTCTACGCCTACTTCTACGTCATCCGTTGAATTTAAGTGACATTTTGATGTTTGTTATAGTTGGCAACATTCTCTACTTCTAAC
This sequence comes from Doris montereyensis, assembly GCA_037039925.1. Lineage (NCBI taxonomy): Eukaryota > Metazoa > Mollusca > Gastropoda > Nudibranchia > Dorididae > Doris > Doris montereyensis. The sequence continues at coordinate 16,223 of JAXRKP010002400.1, forward strand.
TCTACGTCATCCGATGCGATCCGTTGAAAGTAAGTAACATTTTGATGTTTGTTATAGTTGGCAACATTCTCTACGTCTACCTCTACGTCATCCGATGCGATCCGTTGAAAGTAAGTAACACTTCGATACTAGCTGTAGTTGGCAACATTTTTTTACGTCTACTTCTACGTCATCCGATGTGGTAGTTTAAAAGTAAGTGATATTTTGATGCTGGTTGTAGTAGGCAACATTCTCTACGCCTACGTTATCTCTTTGTTAAATTTGACTACGGACAGAACTTTATCTCTTTCCTAAATTTGACTACGGGGAAGACGTTATTTTTTGTTAAATTTGGCTATGGACAAAATGTTATCGCTTTGTTAAATCTGACTACGGTCAAGACGTTATCTCTTTGTTAAATCTGGCTGCGTACAAGGTGTTATCTCTTTGTTAAATTTGACTACGGACAGAACTTTATCTCTTTCCTAAATTTGACTACGGGGAAGACGTTATCTCTTTGTTAAATCTGACTACGTACAAGGTGTTATCTTTGTTAAATTTGGCTACGTACAAGATGTTATCGCTTTGTTAAATTTGACTACGGACAACGTTATCTCTTTCTTAAATTTGACTACGGACAACGTTATCTCTTTCTTAAATTTGACTACGGACAACGTTATCTCTTTCTTAAATTTGACTACGGACAACGTTATCTCTTTCTTAAATTTGACTACGGACAACGTTATCTCTTTCTTAAATTTGACTACGGACAACGTTATCTCTTTCTTAAATTTGACTACGGACAACGTTATCTCTTTCTTAAATTTGACTACGGACAACGTTATCTCTTTCTTAAATTTGACTACGGACAACGTTATCTCTTTGTTAAATTTGACTACGGACAAGACTTTATCTCTTTGTTAAATCTGGTTACGGACAAGACTTTATCTCTTTGTTAAATCTGGCTACGGACAAGACTTTATCTCTTTGTTAAATCTGGCTACGGACAAGACGTCATCTCTTTGTTAAATCTGGCTACAGACATGGCGTCATCTTCCCAAGACAAACAGCATTCCTAAAATGTTTTTGGTTTTCTTTTTTATTTGTAAATTTGTTTTAAAAACCACTTAACTTTTCCCTTATTGGATATCGATTGGGTCCCTTTCCCCCATTTGAGTTGAGAAGGGCTATCTATGCTGGGGGACATGAAGGACGCATTTGGTCATATGAGATAATAAGATTGCACAACGGATTTTGAGGCTGTTAAATTTTTATTTTTCACACATTCTATACTTCATGTATTTTGGTTCTCCGGAAAAGCAAGGAGCTAGTTGTGTTTACACGCTTCCTGCAGTTCTAATGTGAAGTGATTTTGAATTGTTTTTTCACCTTGCTTTTCAGGGTGGGATTATCACCAACTCCAATCAGATGGTTCTTTACTTTGTGTTCCACGTGCTGCAAGATATGCCTGGCTTTGCCGGTCTCTACATGGCCACCATCTTTAGTGGTGCTCTGAGTACTCTGTCATCGGGTTTGTTTGTTTGTTTGTTTGTTTGTTTGTTTGTTTGATTGATTGTTTAGACTGTAAATGCTGATGTATGTCTTTTAACAGCACTAAATGACAAGATTTTGATTTAAACTCAGTTTTTTTATATCATACCATATCTTGTCATTTGATATTTAAATGCCCCATACATCATAATACAATCATGGAGTTTTAAAAATGATTGAACATACAGTATTCAATAAGAACAATGCACATTTATGCATCATACAAATAGCTTATATTATAGAGCTCCATATCAATGATACTTTTAAAAGAATTAATACTGTTAACATTTTAAAAAATATTAACAGGAAATTATTCTATAATTTGACTGTTCGTATAATTTTTTAATTATGTCTGATGTACAGAAATAGAACTTCCAGTAATATAAATCTTAAATCTATCTCCCCGAATAAAATTCACATGAGAAGAGTTGAAAAATGATTTTAAATCAATAGTATCTATATCACAAACAATTTTATACAATTGAATAAGATCCCCCTGTTTTCTTCTGTGATTTAGGGAGGGGAGGCGAAGAAATTTCAATCTTACATCCTTTATCCTGTTGTTCTTTTTGGCTTTGTTTTTTTTTTTTGGGTAGGGGAGGGGATTGTTGGATGTGGGCGGTCTTATCTCTTGTAGGACAAGATGATTGATCTAAACTATCCATTGACAGGATGTATAGAAATACAGAGTATGCATGGTCAGATATGAAAATAGAAATCATATACCGGCAGCTTCTTATACCAACGATATACCCTTGCATTATAGCGTGTTGGGGTGGGGGTGAACAGGAACAATTATTTGGCTATGACAATGTTCTTTTGCTAAACACTAATATATCGGGTGGCTTGAAAAAAAAGTAGCTCGACGTTGATAATTAAAAATAAAACACTAAACACTAGGAAAACTTAGGATGTACAATGCACCAAAGCAATTCATTGACAATAAAATTCGAAAAATGTATTGCTTCAGTGTATGACAAAAATATTTATATTTTGCACTTCAAAAAAAAAAAATAATACATGTAACGAGAAGAAGACAAAAATATGTTCAACCTGTGCAGTATTCTGTCGAACCACCGTCGTATTCACAAACCATTCTCAGTCTTTTCTTCCAACTTTCAATGGATGCCCTGATTTCTTCTAATGTGATCTGTTTCTAGCACTCTTAGATTTTTGTTTTCTGTTCATCTGTTGTGAATGGTGTTTTGCGACTGGAATAATCTTCCTTTGATTTTGTAAATCAAAGTCGGCAAGAACAGTGCGTTGATGTGCATTTAAAACTGATGCGAAAATGTTCGAATGCAGTGAGTATGCTCTAGTGGTTGGTTGTCGATGGTTGGCAGTAGCATATTCAAACTCTTTTCTGAGATTTCTAGACTCTAGATATATATCTAGAAATTAAAACAGAACCATGTCAGGCTAATATAGAAAATTAGCTTTGATGCTGGCAGCCGCTAGAATCTCGATTTGAAACGGAGCAAACTTTTCGATAGAGCTAGAGATTGAAGTATCTTCGATCATGCCTAAACAGTGGAAATGCGGATGATGTACAAATTATCGTCTACTATTCACACGAAAGATGCTCGAGATGTTTTACCGGAAGTGGTCTATCTATTTATAACGTGATAAAAACAACATATTTTTATGATTGTTCTTGTCAAATGTCTATTCTAACTAAGAATAAAAAGGATTTTTAAAATACTGCGTTCACGCAAAATTGCAGAATGATTAATGTCTATATGTCAGGTTTCACTTTTCTAGGTGCTACAGTTCCCATGTAAAGCGTGTTGGTATTTTTCAATGAAGCTGAATTAATAATACATTATGCTGTCGAAACTTTAAATGCAGAAATAGATTCCCTGACTATAATAAGATTTGGGTATTAAGTTGCTTTTCTTAAGATTCGATTTCTACTGAAGATACAGGCCTTTTCAGAAAAAAACCCGCATATTTTAGAGTCTGTGTTGTTTTTTTTATTATTTATTTTCAACTAAATAAAACACACGAAACATATACACATTGCTATCAACTTCAAATGCTCATGTCTCTTGATCAGATGAAGATGTGAAAAACATTTTTTCAAGACATCAAAAGATAGATCTATGGCGCATACCATAGTATGATGGCTAAAATAGTTGGCGTATATTTGTTCATTTGAATCACTACTTGTATATTTGTCATTTATGTTTCTATTGAGCATATCTTGAACTGAAAGTTTCATATATTAAACTCTCCTATTGCTTCAGGTATCAACTCGCTAGCTACAAACACCGTGGAGGACTTCCTCGGTCGGTGGCTCCGTAGTCTCTCCGAAAGATCCATCACCATCGTCGCCAAGGCGATAGTATTTGTATACGGGTTTATCATCATTGAGTTACCTACCTTGCTCAGACATTGGAGGGCCCAGTGACACAGATGGCATCATCCGTATTTGGAGCGTGCGGTAGCGCTGTGCTCGGAATGTTCCTCGTGGCGTGCACTGTTCCGTGGGCAAACAAATATGGCGCCTTTACCGGAGGCGTCCTGTCTTTGGCAATGAACATCTGGATAGTGATTGGAAACCGTTTGTATGGAAGGAGACCCGTGGCCTTGCCGTCTGTAGCTACTGACCAATGTCTATCTCCACTCAACCAGACCTGGGTGTTTAACACGAGCACGACAACAGCAACACTGACACCAACACCAAATTTCACTACCCCTTTCAGCGCTCTTTATACATCCCCTGATGATGTAAGCCCTACTACAGATTCCGACGGCTTTTTCTTGTATGACGTTTCCTACTTATGGTATAGTTTAATGGGAACTGTCGTATGTAGCGTTATCAACTTAATTGTTAGTAGAATCACCAAAAGTCTAATCAAAACCAAAACAGATTCCAGACTCATACTACCATCACTACGCAAGTTTTGGCAGCTCGATGAAATAACAAAGGCTGGCGGAGCCGAATTTAAACGTGTACATAGCTAGCTCTCACTGTTATTTCCTTTCATGAAAAAGAAAGCGTGGTGTTAATATTTTATTCCAGGCTAAACTTCAACTTAATAAACAGTAAGTGGGCACAGTAAATAAGGAGGATGAAATGTGGGGACAGGGAACAAGAGGTTTGCAATGTGGGGACAGTGCACAAGTGAATTGAAATATGAGGACAGTGAACAAGAGGTTTGAAATGTGGGGAAAATGAACAAGGGGTTTGAAATGTGGGGACAATGTGAACAAGGGGTTGAAATGTGGGGACAGTAAATAAGGGGTTCAAATGTGGGAACAGGGAACAAGGGTTTGAAATCTGGGGACAGTAAATAAGGGGGTGAAATATGGGGACAGGGAACAAGGGGTGAAATGTGGGAACAGGGGGGTGAACAAGGTGGTTTGAAATGTGGGGACTAAACAAGGGGTGAAATATGGGGACAGTAAACAAGGGGGTGAAATGTGGGGACAGTAAACAAGGGGTGAAATGTGGGGACAGTAAACAAGGGGGTGAAATGTGGGGACAGTAAACAAGGGGTGAAATGTGGGGACAGTAAACAAGGGGGTGAAATGTGGGGACAGTAAACAAGGGGTTTGAAATGTGGGGACAGTAAACAAGGGTTTGAAATGTGGGGACAGTAAACAAGGGGTTTGAAATGTGGGGACAGTAAACAAGGGGTTTGAAATGTGGGGACAGTAAACAAAGTTTGAAATGTGGGGTGAAATATGGGGACAGTAAACAAGGGTTTGAAATATGGGGACAGTAAACAAGGGTTTGAAATATGGGGACAGTAAACAAGGGGGTGAAATATGGAGACAGTAAACAAGGGGGTGAAATATGGAGACAGTAAACAAGGGGGTGAAATATGGGGACAGTAAACAAGGGGGGTGAAATATGGGGACAGTAAACAAGGGGGTGAAATATGTGGGACAGTAAACAAGGGGGTGAAATATGGGGACAGTAAACATGGGGTTTGAAATGTGGGACAGTAAACAAGGGGTGAAATATGGGGACAGTAAACAAGGGGGTGAAATGGGGACAGTAAACAAGGGGGGTGAAATATGGGGACAGTAAACAAAGGGTTGGGACAGAAACAAGGGTGAAATATGGGACAGTAAACAAGGGGAAAGTGAAAGGGGGTGAAATATGGGGACAGTAAACAAGGGGGTGAAATGTGGGGACAGTAAATGGGGACAGTAAACAAGGGGTGAAATGTGGGGACAGTAAACAAGGGGTGAAATGTGGGGACAGTAAACAAGGGGGTGAAATGTGGGGACAGTAAATAAGGGGGTGAAATGTGGGGACAGTAAATAAGGGGTTTGAAATGTGGGACAGTAAATAAGGGGGTGAAATGTGGGGACAGTGTGAACAAGGGGATGAAATGTGGGGACAGTGAACAATGGGTTTGAAATGTGGGAACAGTGAACAAGGGGTTTGAAATGTGGGAACAGTGAACAGGGGGTTTGAAATGTGGGAACAGTGAACAGGGGTTTGAAATGTGGGAACAGTGAACAAGGGGTTTGAAATGTGGGAACAGTGAACAAGGGGTTTGAAATGTGGGAACAGTGAACAAGGGGTTTGAAATGTGGGAACAGTGAACAAGGGGTTTGAAATGTGCGAACAGTGAACAAGGGGTTTGAAATGCTGGAACAGAATTAAACTCAATGCGACTATCAGCAAAAGGATGCATTTTTTTGTTGTGCCTGTGTGATATGTGTGATTTGTGTGATTTGTGTGATTTGATTTCCTTTCTATTACTTTATCAAAGTTATGTAGTTAAGTCATCTTTGATGTTGTTACTGAAATTGTTTTTCATGTTCTATATATTTTGTTGCGTTCTTTTGTTTCAATTAGTTGGTGACTGTTTTTGTTGTTGTTGTTGTTGTTGTTGTTGATGATGATGATTCTCGTGTACACTTCAGAAAAGGAATGTTATGTTAGATTGAAATTTATTTCTTATTTGATTATTGAGTAAATTATTTTGAAGGTAATGCAAATTAATGGCCGTGGTGGATTTTGAAATATCCGTACGCAATTTTGTTCTTATTATTTATTCGCCGCACGTTGTTAAATTACATTACTATACTGTAACGGTGCATTTCGCGGTTCACGCTTGACAGCTGTGTGGCGGCTCATAATGGCATCATAGTTAAATTAAAATTTTGCACAGCACATGGGGTAAATAATATAGTGCTTTCAAGAACACAACGCTAGCTTTGGTGGTAGTGGCGACAGCAAAGATAGTAATATGATAAAAAAGAAAAAAATGAAATATTTATGTACATTCTATAACTTAAGAAAAATCATCATTCGGTGAATATCATCTTTTTTGATGTCCAAACTGTGTGAGGATGAAAAGTGTTTTCTTAATTAGTTAAGAATGCAACCAAGCAGTTTTGACGAATTGTTGAACTTTTGTATTAAGAAAAAATTTCTTTCGTTATCGGTTCCCATTCTACCTTCCGACGTATGAGATGCGCGATATGATCTTACTCCAGGATGCCGTCCTGGCATTTTCTGTTTCCTTCCAAAAAAGTTAAATATCTATGCTCTTATGTCTCTTTAATATCTTCTTCCTACTTTCTCCGAGGTCTGCCTTTTGGTTTTGTTACCGTGGGCTTTAGCACTGTATACTGATTTAGCTATTCTATTGTCATTCATTGTGTTTACATGCCCAAACCATCTCAATTAATTTGTTTCTATCTTAGTTTTTATGCCATCTGCTTCGGTTTGATCTCTTGTTGTGTTTCTGATTTTGTCTCTTTTAGTTTCCCCTTCTACTCTTCTTAGATATTTCATTTCAGCTGCTTGTACTCTACAGTATTCCCTATTGTCTAAGGTCCAGGTTTCACTACCATAGAGGAGAGTATGACAATAAACTGAGTTATATACTGCCATTTTGGAGTTAATCATTACTCCTAGGTAATTGTAGCTTTGAACTTGTTCTAAATTCTCCCTGCCCTATTCAAAATTTTGTGTTTTAGCTTCCCTAGTTACTAGCATTGTTTTAGTTTTCTTTGCATTTACTCTCATTCCTCTTTTATTTAATTCATTATTCATCATGTTGATATTTGACTGAAGGTCACCTTCTGATTTTTCAAACAGAACTAAATCATGGGCAAATGAAAGCATTGAAACATTTACTTGTTTGAAACTCCACATACCTACATTCGTTTTCTTCATTTTTGAGGATGCCTTTGCGACTGAATCCATAAATGTGTTAACCGTAAGAGGGCTTAGCACAACCCTGTCTTACTCCTATATTTACATTAAATTCTTCAGATATGTTTCCAGCTACGCTCACTACACATGTTGGTTTATTTTAAAAACTTGTAATGACTTCTATTATATTTTGCTCTGCAGTGTGTTCTTTTAAGGAATGCCATAGTTCGTCCCTCCTCACAGTGTCAAATGCTTTTTCTAAGTCAATAAAACACAGGTGCAAGTCAATGTTTCTCTCTAGGAATTGTTCATACACGTTTCTTGGTACGCTAAGTAGTGATATCCCTCTATAGTTTGAGCATTCCATAGTTGATCCTTTCTGATGTATTGATACTACCGTTCCCTTTTTCCAGTCGTCTGACACCTGTTGACGGTCTTCCATAACGGTTGACAGGGAATTCGTTTTATACAAAAACTTTCCTTCCGAGTCTAGCTAGGTTTATTTTCAATGACCAAAGTATAGCACAGCTGAAAGGAAGAGTCTGAAGTCTTGTCCATACGAATTCTGCCCACTTTATAAAACAAATCAACCTAACTCAAATCGGACCAAGCTATTTTAAATATTACACGGGGAAAGAACCTACCTTCGATTACCTTGCATTTGATTGGGTGAAAACTATTTGTTTTTAAATAAAGAATCAACGTATTTGCACATACTGAGGGACAAGAAAAACATGCAACCCAAAGAAGCGTTAATTTTAAAAAAGCGTTATCAGAGGAAATATCTTACGGAAATTACATACAGTGAGAGAGTCCAGTGGGTTCAGGGCAGGGCTCTGAGGCGTCCAAGGACGGTAATTGCCTCGACTGATGACTGTGTGACCGAAGTGGTCGCTGATTCAGCCCAAGCCAATCTTAGGAGTGTGAGTAGCGGGCAGCACCATCTTGTCGGAACCATTGATTTTTCCACCTGCTGATTCCTACCATTCTCCCCAGCTTCCTCGAATTGGTGATGGAGAACGCATTGCATCACACTGTCGTTTGCCAGAATGACATACATCCTACATCGGTTAACCAACAAAAAACGTGATAAAGGCGTGGTTACAAAAGCGAGACATCCT
>JAXRKP010002400.1:30000-37500 GCA_037039925.1 Doris montereyensis
AGGAAACCTCTCACTAAGTTTCACTAAATGTTGTCAACATAGTGTATGATAAGAGCAGATCCTCTGTACGATTGCACCAGACATCACACCAAGCTGTACGATTGGACAAGGATTTGAAGAGAGACAAAAATTGTTTGCTGAGCTAATACCCCGTGTTCCACACACTTCATCACCCCACTTATTGCACAAAATAGGATGACTCCTTACATAATACGCAACGTCCCTGAGAGGGACTTAAACAGGATAATATGGGTAAAGAGGCGTTTAGGTCGCAGTGCATTCGGTAGGTCTTGGTGTACGATAGCTAGTGCCTTCACTCTAGTAGGTTTTCGTAAACTAATTTGTTTGTACTTTGACGTATATTGGTCTTATTTTCATCTATAAAGTGTTTATTCTGTATTGCCTTCGATAATAATATATAGTCCGGTTTTCTTTCTTTCTATGGCAGCAAAAAGAGAATGAGTCAAAGCATATTGCTTGCATTTTGGGCTAATAATATGATAATAAAACATGCTCTGCTTTTTGTATGGTATAATATGTTCCTGAATATTCATTTACGCCCAGCTTATTTCGAGTTTATTTTCCTTTCACCTTTTCAGGATCGACACAAGTATAATATATATTTTGAACAGAACTTATATCACATGTGATAACATTCATTGACTTCATCCATCTACCTTATCCGTGGGTTGAGAAAACTTATTTTCGCCATGTACTTGACACTAGCAGATTACGCTGTCACCATTGTGATGCTGTTGATTCCTGTGGGAATTGGAGTTTACTACGCCTGGAAAGACTCCAAACATCTCACAAGGGAAGAATACATGCTGGGTGGACGAGGGATGAGCATGTTGCCCGTCTCTTTATCCATTTTTGTGACGTACCAATCAGCAATATCTCTCATAGGAATACCCAGTGAGGTCTACCAGTATGGCTCAATGGTATTGGCTTTTTCTATTGGCATCGCCATAAGTTATGTCATCGGTTGCTATGCAATGGTGCCTCTTATGTATCCCTTGAAAGTGACCAGTATATTTGAGTATTTGGAAATGAGATACGAATCTATTGCCGTGCGGAAGCTCAGTACAGCTATTGGAATGTTGCAGACGTTTTTCTACATGGTCATCGCGATGTTGGCACCAGGATTAGCTATTCAGGTACCCACCACGTTTACAAAATGGTTAGTTTTCAAATCCAATAAAAAGAAGTATGTTTCAGTTTCAATTAATTTTTCGATATATTTGGAATTGATGAACTGTCCGGTGTATCTCTTAATTAAACAAAACAAAAAAATCTAAGAAACCATTAAAATCTGGAATCATATAGCTACTTATACCATACATTCAGCTTCTTCTTTTGCTTTTTTTGCTTTTTAGTCCTATTACACGTTCCATTGTCCAATTTTAAATGCCATTTGATAATTTATTGACAACATACTCTTTTTCTTTCTTTTTCTTTCATTTTTGTTCCTATAATTTTGTCAAAAAAAGGGCTTCCTGAACCTCAAGACTCCATCAAATAGGCCACGGTGTCCACCATTGCTATTTTTAGCTAGTGGCATGTGGTTGTTTTACTAAGGGCTTGGAAGACCCCCCCCCCCCCCCACACCCCAAAAGGCCTATTTCTACTGTGTTAAGTAGATTGTGAGCATGACTATTTGAATGAAACAAAACATTGTATCTATATAGATTAAAATGTCATTCTATATTGATGGTTTAATTTCCCAAGGAAGAAAACGCTATATATAATTTGCTCGAATCGAAGTCAGAATCTCATAATCTGAGTTCTGGCTGTGTCATGGCTAGGTTTGCGACGCCATTTTGTTCATAAATGTATAATCTTGAACTTACTGTTTTTTAAGTCGTGTAACATGAAGTGTTATTCTATGGTTAAAATAATGTATTGCAATTCCAGCTTCTTGTACCGTAAGTTAAAATTCTCCACGTAAGAACTTTAATAAACTATGAACATTGTTCAAATAGATTTTGATTACATTTAGTGTGTTGGAGTTTGATAATTTCACTACCAAAACAACGGTCATTCTCTTCAACTATGTGTAATAATGTGTTTTTATCTCTTTTGCAGTGACTTATCCATTGCGTTACGTTAGCTCATATTCTCTTGCCTTCTCTCATCTTTTCTCGGTTTATCTCAATGTAAAATTAATTGTGGACTTTCATTTAATTTGTCAATACCTCTGCCACGCAAACTACCCGAATAAGATCCCTAGCACTTGAACGGTTTGATGATTTTTTCTGGGCCTTGGTCAACACAGCAACGAAATGGCTAGAAATGGCTAGAAATGGCTAGAAATGGCTAGAAATGGCTATTTAGACAGGACGAAAGTAAAGGCGGTGTGGAAAGCGATGACCCACTACCGAGGCGAGCCTCGCCCACTACTCATTTCATTATGATATCGTTTGCCCTAGAAATAGCATGACTCTAGCTCTGGTCACTCAATGCCCCTCACTGAGTATAACGTGTAATTCCCTTCTGTTAAGAAACAACTATGAAAACTTGAGAAGAAAAAACAAGAAATGAAAATGTCATCTTGTACATGTATTAACTAAATCTAAATCTTGTATTATTCCTATCATCTACAGGCAGCTGTTGGAATTCCTCTCTGGCTGTCTGTGGCCGTTGTGGGAAGCATAGGGACTGTGTACACTGCAATTGGTGGAATCAAAAGTGTCATCTGGACCGACGCATTTCAGACCGTTATCGTTTTCGCTGGTGTCATTATTCTCATAGTCAGAGGTATGTATACTGATGCTGTTCATTCTAGTAAGAGAACCAGAATGAACACGTAACATTTTGTTCAAATAACGTTTCAAGCGCGGTCGTTCATCAGATAACAAACATGTAGAAATCACGAACGTGTATTCATTGTTCTCAAAACGTTCCATTCATTCATATATATGATTGTGTGTATGGTAATCATATATTTGACTCTGAAACATGGACTACGAGGAGAGAGGAAATGAATGCTCTCCTGGTATTCGAAATGAAATGCCTAAGGGCTATCCTTGGTGTTACTAAGCCCGATAGGCTTAGAAACACGCACATACGTGACACACTAAACATGACCGAAACAATTGAAGATGTGGTAGTGATCCCAGAAATCAAGGTAACCAACAGCCCATTGAAGGTGACATCAAACAAAGAAAACGGAAGTGGCTTGGGCATTCCTTGCAAGCAGATCCAACAAATGTCACCAGATATGCCCTGAAATGAACCCTACAAGGCACACGAAAAAGGGGCGGCCACTGAACTCATGGAGGACATACCTGGAGCGAGAAATACCTGAGACAAGACGTACATGGAAACGACTGGAAAAAGACTGAACAAGACAGAAGACAATGGAAGATTGTTGTTGGCGACCTATATTCCAGGAGTAGCGACAGGAATCAGTATGGGCCTTAATTCTGACGACGAAGTTCCGACCTGCATTTTTCAAGGTGTTAGCTGGCATTTCTCGCATGTAGTCGCAGACGATTTGCTCAAGTGCACTCGGGTAATCTATTGGGTTTGCAAAGACCGTTCCTTTGGCAGATGCACACAACCTCCATAATTGTTTCGCATGTAGATTTCAAAAGGCCTGATTTAGGTTCTTAGTAAATACACTCTTGGATCAAATCAGTACTTTAATTGATTGGGAAAAGATTGTTTTACGTGCGAAGCACCAAACTTGTTACTAGATTTAATTTTCTCGATTTCCAGTCATTACAATAAAAAAAATCCCGCATAACTTCAGTATCAAGTAATGCGTTAAAAAACGCGTAACTTTAACATGGAGTACTAATTTCAACTAATACTCGTACTTGATATCACCCATAACCGACACAGTGGTTTCTGAGTTAACCACAGTCAAAATTCAGGAGACCCAGCTTTATAAAAAAAGAGAAATCATAATACAACGTTATTTACCGGCATACTTGTAGACCTAAAAGGCCAGGGTTATGTCAGAGCTGTGTATTTCACAACGCACGTTGCATCTGTGCTGTGACGCGCCCCAAAACGTGATGATGGGTTATGCCAGAGCTATGTATTTCACAATGTGATGATGGGATACGCCATAGCTGTGTATTTCACAACGTGATGACGAGATACGCCAGAGCTGTGTATTTCACAACGCACGTTGCACTGTGCTGTGACGCGCCTCAAAACGTGATGATGGGTTACGCCAGGCTACCGTCACGGTGTAATATATACACGCCGCTTTTTTTTTCTTCTTTTCTTTTTAACGTAATACATCTTCTCCTATTTCTTACAAATCGCATAATATGCAAAATCATAACACGCTTCCACATCATTTTGATATGCTGATTTTTTTTTAATGGCCTTTAAAATACTATACGATACAAATTTATTGATGTCGTTAAAATGTTTTTGTGATTCGAATCCCGCCTGTTTACTTACATGAAAAATGTATTGTGAAAACAGTTATCGCACATAGGAGGAAACTTACAAAAGCTTACTTTAGATTACTTTCTCAATTTTTGTTGTCTTTGCTCTTTTTTTTTACAGTTATGTTGCTATCAACAACGGTTCATAAACCAGTAAATGTTTTGGACATAATCTATTGGTCTATAACCTCTCACAAGTTCGCATTCTTGTCCTCATGACTGGGTCACTTGGTGGTCCAGACTCAAGCAAAAGGTCGTAGGTTTGTGGTGGACAAGTTGAAAATGTTTTGAGAGGGGATTGTTTTAGTATAACCCATCTCCTCCCCTTGGTCCAGGTAGGTGGATCGACACCTAGTCCTAATCAGAGACGGACGGTAAAAACGGGAATCCTTATTCAGATCAAAAGACTGTATGCACTTTAAAGATCCCTTGGCTGTTTACATGGTAAAACGAAAGGTGAAGTAAGTCATATACTCAGAGTTGAGCGTAGGGTAATCAGGAGTAGAACCCTGATTTTTCTAAACATACGGCGTAGTGTGAGAGTTTGTCATGAATGAATACCCATTCCTAGTGTGAGAGTTTGTCATTGAATAGACCTAGGTAATTCTAAACATAGGCATAGTGTGAGAGTTTGTCATTGAATAGACCTAGGTACTCATTCTAAACATACGGCATAGTGTGAGAGTTTGTCATTGAATAGACCTAGCTACCCATTCTAAACATACGGCATAGTGTGAGAGTTTGTCATTGAATAGACCTAGGTACTCATTCTAAACATACGGCATAGTGTGAGAGTTTGTCATTGAATAGACCTAGCTACCCATTCTAAACATACGGCATAGTGTGAGAGTTTGTCATTGAATAGACCTAGGTACTCATTCTAAACATACGGCATAGTGTGAGAGTTTGTCATTGAATAGACCTAGCTACCCATTCTAAACATACGGCATAGTGTGAGAGTTTGTCATTGAATAGACCTAGGTACTCATTCTAAACATACGGCATAGTGTGAGAGTTTGTCATTGAATAGACCTAGGTACCCATTCTAAACATACGGCATAGTGTGAGAGTTTGTCATTGAATAGACCTAGGTACTCATTCTAAACATACGGCATAGTGTGAGAGTTTGTCATTGAATAGACCTAGGTACCCATTCTAAACATACGGCATAGTGTGAGAGTTTGTCATTGAATAGACCTAGGTACCCATTCTAAACATACGGCATAGTGTGAGAGTTTGTCATTGAATAGACCTAGGTACTCATTCTAAACATACGGCATAGTGTGAGAGTTTGTCATTGAATAGACCTAGGTACCCATTCTAAACATACGGCATAGTGTGAGAGTTTGTCATTGAATAGACCTAGGTACCCATTCTAAACATACGGCATAGTGTGAGAGTTTGTCATTGAATAGACCTAGGTACCCATTCTAAAACATACGGCATAGTGTGAGAGTTTGTCATTGAATAGACCTAGGTACTCATTCTTAACATACAGCATAGTGTGAGAGTTTGTCATTGAATAGACCTAGCTACCCATTCTTAACATACGGCATAGTGTGAGAGTTTGTCATTGAATAGACCTAGCTACCCATTTCAAACATATGGCATAGTGTGAGAGTTGGTCATTAAATAGACCTAGCTACCCATTCTTAACACACGGCATAGTATGAGAGTTTGTCATTGAATAGACCTAGCTACCCATTTCAAAAATATGGCATAGTGTGAGAGTTGGTCATTGAATAAACCTAGCTACCCATTTCAAACATACGGCATAGTGTGAGAGTTTGTCATTGAATAGACCTAGCTACCCATTTCAAAAATATGGCATAGTGTGAGAGTTTGTCATTGAATAGACCTAGCTACCCATTTCAAAAATATGGCATAGTGTGAGAGTTTGTCATTGAATAGACGTAGCTACCCATTTCTTAAAATATAGCATAGTGTGAGAGTTGGTCATTGAATAAACCTAGCTACCCATTTCAAATATATGGCATAGTGTGAGAGTGGGTCATTGAATAAACCTAGCTACCCATTTCAAACATACGGCATAGTGTGAGAGTTTGTCATTGAATAGACCTAGCTACCAATTTCAAACATATGGCATAGTGTGAGAGTTCATCATTGAATAAACCTAGCTACCCATTTCAAACATATGGCATTGTGTGAGAGTTGGTCATTGAATAAACCTACCCACCAATTTTCAAACATATGGCATGGTGTGAGAGTTTGTCATTGAATAGACCTAGCTACTCATTCTAAACATACGGCATAGTGTGAGAGTTTGTCATTGAATAGAGACCTAGCTACTCATTTCAAACATACGGCATAGTGTGAGAGTTTGTCATTGAATAGACCTAGTTACTCATTCTAAACATACGGCATAGTGTGAGAGTTTGTCATTGAATAGATAGACCTAGCTACTCATTCTAAACATATGGCATAGTGTGAGAGTTGGTCATTGAATAGACCTAGCTACCCATTTCAAACATACGACATAGTGTGAGAGTTTGTCATTGAATAGATAGACCTAGCTACCCACTTCAAACATACGGCATAGTGTGAGAGTTTGTCATTGAATAGACCTAGCTGCCCATTTCAAACATATGGCATAGTGTGAGAGTTTTTCATTGAATAGATAGACCTAGCTAATCATTCTAAACATACGGCATAGCATAGTGAGAGTTTGTCATTGAATAGACCTAGCTACCCATTTCAAACATACGGCATAGTGTGAGAGTTTTTCATTGAATAGATAAACCTAGCTACCCATTTCAAACATACGGCATAGGGTGAGAGTTTTTCACTGAATAGATAGACCTAGCTACCCATTTCAAACATACGGCATAGTGTGAGAGTTTTTCATTGAATAGATAGACCTAGCTACCCATTTCAAACATACGGCATAGTGTGAGAGTTTTTCATTGAATAGATAAACCTAGCTACCCATTTCAAACATACGACATAGTGTGAGAGTTTGTCATTGAATAGATATACCTAGCTACCCATTTCAAACATACGGCATAGTGTGAGAGTTTGTCATTGAATAGATAGACCTAGCTACCCATTTCAAACATACGGCATAGGGTGAGAG
>JAXRKP010002400.1:42500-53402 GCA_037039925.1 Doris montereyensis
GATCCGTTGAAAGTTAGTGACATTTTGAGTTTGGTTGTAGTCTTCTTTACTGGGACCTGGGTCTTTGAACCCGAGAGAACTATTTAAACGGTGACCATCCGCGGTTATATCCTCAACTGACAGGGGAGGGGGGGGATAAATTCGGATTCGTGAGGCTCAATTCTACGATGATCAGGGCGACCCATGGATACATTGAGTAAAAAGAATCCCTTCGCCCTCTTTTTTTTTCTCCAAAGCAAAAGTTTGTTTAACCCCATCTCGATGGAGAGACTGATGTGGTGGTTGCCAAGTGGAAGATGCCAGCCATTTTGGGGCTGGGCCGAGGCGTGCTTACTATAGGCCAGTCACCCGAAATTAGGTCAACGAATGTTTTGGTCCTATGGTCTCGTCTGGATTTACACGTGGCTGACAAGACGTGAAGCGACAGACTGTGCATGGGAGTGATGTCAACAAGACGATACATAAAAAAATATTCGATACCTTCTGCCTCTCTCGGTTATAGTGGTTTTTACGTGCAGGCGATGAATATCAATACTGCTTTCGAGTATCGTTCTAGTAGTTAAATACTACTTCCGGACACCCAATTCGAAGTCGAAAGTGATGATAGAAGATAACTAGAGTTGGATATTTCTAATTTTCTTGTTTTCTCTGCGTATTTCACGACGGATTTTCTATTTGCTTCAATCATGTGCTGTGCTGTGATTTGAAGTTTGTTGTGTTATTTTTTCTGGATTAGATCAAGATCTAGATCTACATTCTGCTCTAATTCAAAGCTTTAGCTCTTATAGAATTCTAGGGTTTTATCTAGAATCTAGACTTTGACAGTGAACAGTGTAATTTATTTTTACGTACGAGACCTTATCTGGATCTATATCTAATCTAGATCTCTAGATCTAGATCTAGAATCTAGATTAGATCGATACAGTATGTAGGCCTAGTATTTAGTTTTTTTTATGTGATTCACAAAATCAAATTAATTAAAAGTATCAGATTTAGAGTGAAGTAGATCTAGATCTAGCAGTAGCTGCAAGCATCATTTAATTTCATTTTCAAGTCAAATCATGAAATCGCTCTTTTCTTTATTCCCAGTTATCTAGAGTTAATCCAGATTAGACTTTAATAGGCTGTTGCTCCTATTAAAATAGGTAGGAAGTGTTGTGTAGTAGGTTGCACTACCGGTTACAGAACTAACCAATCCAAAGAGAAATTTGCCATTTACGGTTTTCCAAATGACAATGAAAAATGCTGTGAATGGTTAGCTTGCCTTCCCAATAAACTTGCCATTGAAAATATCACTGGTAACATGGGAGTATGTACAATTCACTGGCCAGTTGATGTCCCCATACTTCGGCCTCCTGGAAGTTGGTTTGAAGTACCTGCAATTCCACCAACAGTTTTTCTCAACATTCCGCCCTCGTGCACGCCCACTCCAGTGAGCAGCACGACTCCACGGGGTACAAAGAAATCAACTGTGGAATCCAGAACTGTTGACATTGATGAAATAACTGAATTTCTGAGACGTGATTCATTGTGCAGACAATTTTGACAAATTGTTTCAAGAGCGGCTTGCCAAAAAAGGCTTTGTTACTTCTTATACTAACACTTATATGTGTTTTTCAGTGAAGGTCGGACTGGGCCAGTGCCTAACTTCTGTGTTTATTTTTCCATTGATGAGGATTGTGAACATTTTACTTTGCGATACGAAGCCTATAAAAATGTTCTTCGTGTTTACCATAATTTCCTCAAACAGTGCAGACGTGGAGTCAATTTGATGAAATTGTTAGGCTTGTTTCAACTGCTCATGATTGTGAAAACGACAAAGTTAACTTCATCAACCGCAACATTTCATTATTAAATGCCCCCAAAAACAATCATGTTTACACTCACAGTTAAATCTTCTTCTTGCCTTTACGTGGTTGAACCAATCAAGAAGTTTGTATCTTCAACTGAGGAATCATTACAGCTTCCATCAATAAGTACCTTTAAGAAGATTACCTCCAATGCCAAGAACACTAGTGATGACAACATGTTTTTATCAGTTTTTTCCAGTATGGATGAAAGAAATAGGAACTATTTTAATCATTGATGAAATTTATGTGAAAGCTTCAGTGCCATATAGAGGTGGTTCTGTTTTTGGTTACGCGGTTGATAATCCTAATAAAATTGCAACAACATTACTTTGTGTGATGGTAAAGTGCTTTTTGGTGGTCAAACGTTTCGCGCAAAAATTTTGCCATGTCACACTCTTACTTCTTTGTTTCAATTCAATCAAGTTTGTGATGTTATTTTTTTTTGTGAGAAATGTGGCGCTACAGTTATTGGCATTGTAAATGATAATAACCGCGTAAATCAATCCTTTTTTAAAATGTTCAAATCTCATCCTTCTCCTTGGAGAGCAGTATTACCAACTGACTCCACGCGGCCTTTATTTCTCTTGTATGACACAGTTCATTTAGTTAAAAACATACGCATCAATTGGCATTCTGAAAAATTACAGCAGCTGGAGTTTTTTTCTTCTGGAGATCCGCAACCACGAGTCGCCCTGGTGAGTACCCGTTACAAAAAACAACACCAAAACATTCTCATCACAACCACCAACAGTAACAAAAGCAGCAACAAAAACACCACCACCAACAACAACCATTATACTTTATGTACTACACCTACTACAAGTATTGCTCCTCCTCCTCCTCCTACTACTACCACTTAACTGCTGCTGCTGCTACAACTACTACTACGGTACTACAACTACTACTACTACTACATGTAAGTGATAAAAGAGTCAAGTCACTGTTGGGTATGAGAGTGAGAGACAAATAAAAGGGACACAAAAATAAGAAAATACCCAACGATTTATTGACATTATAATGATTATAACAAAACCCGAAACTGCCACTGTCTGTTTTGTACATGTCAATAAATCGTTGGGTATTTTCTTATTTTTTATGTCCCTTTATTTGTTTTACTACTACATGTACTACTTTTATTACTAGTATTACTAGTATCACAACATACTACACGTCTGTTAAATGTTTTTGTTTTTGAAGCTTTGTAATGAACACTCCAATCCTTGATAAGCACTGTTTCTAACTCTAGGCCTACTTCTCCTGTCAACTCATCTCTGTAACTGTCTAGTTGTTACTGTTGTTGCAGGAAGGTTTATTCTCGTATAGATCTAGATCTAGAACTTTAGAACCTAGATCTAGATCTAAATCTATGTTCATCAATTCTAGTTTCTTTTCCTATTTTACGTGCATGAGTTTTCTAATTTGTTTCATGAAACGTCGATGTGTGGTAGATCTAGATCTAGATCTTATATATTCTAGATAGTAATAATATAATAATATAGACCTACGATTAGGAAATCTAAATTTTCTAAATCTAATACATAATCTAGATCTAGATCTATACAGTATGTAATATTAATTTAGGTTTTTAATCGCTCGCAACACAGTTGATTAGGTCTAGTTTGAGCCACGGCTCACTCGCCAACCACGCCATGCGGCTTCGCGATGGGACCAAAACATTGTTGACCTAATTTCGGGTGACTGGCCTGTGCTGGGCCCTCCTCTCCTTAGCTTAGCAACCGTCTTGGCGGGACACGGGGGGGGGGGGGGGCTAGTCTGCCCTGGAGATCATGATGATTTTAATGCATTTCTCTGGAGGTGCGCGGCTTTTCTCGGAAGCGGCGGTCAGATTGGGGACGAAGTAAAGTTCACTATTTAGCAGTCCCCCTGCGATTCCAGGTTAGTAAATTGCATCAGTCTCGATACGCTTTGACGCCAATGATAGTAGTAGTAGTAGTACTAGCAAAGGTAGTAAAGTAGTAGTAGTAGGTAGCGTTTAGATTATTCATTTAGCTACAATCATTTGAACCTTGCTTTTCAGGGTGGGATTATCACCAACTCCAATCAGATGGTTCTTTACTTTGTGCTCCACGTGCTACAAGATATGCCTGGCCTTGCCGGTCTCTACATGGCCACCATCTTTAGTGGTGCTCTGAGTACTCTGTCATCAGGTTTGTTTGTTTGTTTGCTTGCTTGTGTATGTACACAAGAACGATTTACAAGATGTAGATTGGAACTCAGGGCGCTTTTCGTATGTTGTTTTAGGAAAGGGGAAGGGTGGTGGTTAGGGGGAGGGGTGGGGGGAGGGGATTCTATACTTTTGTTTCTTTTATTGTTCTTCTTTTGTTTTGTTTTGTTTTTGGAGGCTGACGGGCGGGGTAACATATCTCCCAAGAACTAGATATTTGATTTAATCTAATCATTGATAGAAGGAGGGATGTTTTACTTACAAAAAAGAAAACGGGGCTGTGATGAGGCATGCTCAGATTATGATGCAAACCCTGTACCCCCCCCCCCCCCAACTTAATACTTACTTACTGCCCATTATGCCAATTTGCATGTAGAGCAGCAATGAAGGATCTCCACCTCTCTCTCTCTCTCTTTCCATGGCAAGCATCTTTATGGAATTCCAGGTTTCGCACCAGTCTTTAATCTCCAAAAGCTTCCTGACGGCTTTTACTACTGACATTCATACAAGTATCTTGCGATGACTCTGGAAGTCCATTACTGGCCCTTGTGTTATTATTTTCACTGCTGTTTCCGTAACATGATGTTTTTTCTAGGGTTGGGTTGTAAATACTCCCAACCCCCAGACTTGGAGGGCCAGGATATATTTTTGGTTCACTGCTAGACCGGTTGCTCTCCTGAGCTATAGAGTCCTGCCTACCCTTGGTTTGAGATTAGAGTTTCCTTCTCCTAGGTAAACCGCTTTACTGAGCTGACGGGCTTTACCTGCCCGGGGTTATAAAGGCGCCTATGTTCGCCTGCTAGTCATTTCACCGAGCCTATTGGGGTATTTTCTAAGGACTGAGTTCCCACTCAAAAATCCCACCCCGCCCTTTATGACTAGAGCCAGTTTTGTCCACGACTGCTTATTGGTTATTCAGAGCAAACCCTTAAATCTAAAGGTCTTCCCCATATCCGCAACCTGGGGACGCGCCTGGTAGGGGATGGTCGCCCCCTCAGGCCCCAACTTAATAGACTGACGCTAAAGCCTTGGACCACAGCATAGCGGGGTAGAGGTGGGAAGGAACATTCGTATCACTACGATAATGCTCGTTTAAAATATTGGACAGAAATGGAATCAAAAGCGGCATTGCGAAACGCTAATATAAACCATGGCTACTTTGTTGTTTACATCCGTTTCCATGTCATATCAAACTCTCCTATTGTTTCACCTGTTAAACTCTCCTATTATTTCATCTCTTAAGCTCTCCTATTATTTAATCTCTTAAACTCTCCTATTATTTAATCTCTTAAACTTTACTACTATTTCATCTCTTAAACTCTCCTATTATTTCACCTCTTAAACGCTCTTATTATTTCATCTTTTAAACTCTACTACTATTTCATCTGTTTATCTCTATTATTATTTCAGGCTTAAATTCACTAGCTACAAACACCGTGGAGGACTTCCTTGGTCGGTGGCTCCGTAGCCTCTCCGAAAGGTCCATCACCATCGTCGCCAAGGTGATAGTATTTGTATACGGGTTTACCATCATTGGTGTAACCTTCTTTAGCAGAGACATTAGAGGGCCCAGTGACACAGATGGCATCATCCGTATTTGGAGCATGCGGTAGCGCTGTGCTCGGAATGTTCCTCGTAGCCTGCACTGTTCCGTGGGCAAACAAATATGGCGCCTTTGCCGGAGGTGTCCTGTCTTTGGCAATGAACATCTGGATAGTGATTGGAAACCGTTTGTATGGAAAGAGACCCGTGACCCTGCCGTCTGTAGCTACTGACCAATGTGTTTTTCCACTCAACCAGACCTGGGTGTTTAACACGAGCATGACAACAGCAACACTGACATCAACACCAAATTTCACCACCCCTTTCAGCCTCTTTATACATCCCCTGATGATGCGCCAAGCCCTACAAATTCCGGCGGCTTCTTCTTGTATGACGTTTCCTACGTATGGTCTAGTTTCATGGGAACAATTACTTGCACTGTTATTAGTTTAATTGTTAGTCAAATCACCAAAAAGTCTAATCAAAACCAAAACAGATTCCAGACTCTACTACCATCACTACGCAAATTTTGGCATCTTGATGAAATAACAAAGGCTGAAGAAGTGGAATTTCAGCTTGTACCTTGTAACAAGTAATATTTTCCTATTGTTTCCATGATAGACAACAACGCTATAAGCGGAAAAGTGGCTTCTATTATCGTAGTAAAAGGACTGGTCAAGGCACTCAGTGTCAGCTTTAACTTCTATCTTTCTTTTCTATCTAGCGTTCGATAAACCAACTCGTGCATAGCAGCCGTGCATTGTCAATGATATTTGGAAAGTTATGATGCATTGTCATTGATATTTGGAAAGTTCTGATGCATTGTCAATGATATTCGGAAAGTTATGATGCATTGTCAATGATATTTGGAAAATTATGATGCATTGTCATTGATATTTGGAAAGTTTTGATGCACTGTCAATGATATTTGGAAAGTTTTGATGCATTGTCCAATTATATTTGAAAAATGTTGATGCGTTGACGGACAGTGTTGACAGCAGGGTCGTTATGATTATGACTCTGATATCACTACGGCAGTAATAGTCGTAGTAGTAGTAGTAGTAGTAGTAGTAGTAGTAGTAGTAGTAGTAGTAGTAGTAGTAGTAGTAGTATTAGTAGTAGTAGTAGTTGTAGTAGTAGTAGTAGTAGTAGTAGTAGTAGTAGTAGTAGTAGTAGTAGTAGTAGTAGTAGCAGTAGTAGTAGTAGTAGTAGTAGTAGTAGTAGTAGTAGTAGTAGTAGTAGTAGTAATAGTAGTAGTAGAAGTAGTAGTAGAAATAGTAGTAGTAGAAATAGTAGTAGTAGTAGTAGTAGTAGTAGTAGTAGTAGTAGTAGTAGTAGTAGTAGTAGTAGTAGTAGTAGTGGTGGTGGTAGTAGTAGTGGTAGTAGTAATAGAAACAGCAGTAGATACTTGCCATAGACAAACAGCTTGACAGAGAGACCACTAGCTAAGCTTCTAGCAAGTGGTTGGCCAGCAAACACGTCAAGCTCATCAAGCGAGAGACGAAGAAATAACAACACTTCTAATCAACATCAAGCAGGTGATTTCAGAGTCAGAATTGACTCATATAACTCACAATTGGATGACTCGATTGAACATTAAACCCTTTAAAAATCATAAATTTTAATACATTTTGTATAATCTTCAATTAATAAAAATGGATTCAATTTCCCGGGCAGTGGACAGGTGAGCACCTGTACGAGGCGAATGATCCCGCCCTCCACGAGGTCTCCTGCTGCCTTGCAAGTGGGCCTTGGTTGACCAGAGGGCTAAAGGAGTTAACCCTGACAGAAAACAACCTGCTGCCTTGCAGGCTTGTCTTGAATGACTAAAGGATGCAGTGGTTTCTGAGTTTATTGCGCTCAAAGTTAGAAAGTCAGGTTTATATGTCCGTTACGGGTGATATCAAAGTACGATTATTAGATCAAATTAGTACTCGATGATGAAAGTACACAGGCTTTTTCGAGAAAATAGATATAGTAAAAATAAAAGGCTTCGCCGATCACAGGCAAAACAATCTTTTTCCAATCAGTCAAAATACTGATTTGATCCAAGAGTTTATTCGCTACGAACCTAAAGCAGGCTATTTGAAATCTGCTTGGGAAAATGGCAGGTTGTGGGTGCAGTGGTTCCTGAGATTAGAGCGGTCAAAGTTTGAGATGTACAGTTTCATGTATATAGATACTAAGAAAGGCAGCCACGTGAGTAACATAAAGGCTGATCATCAGCCCAACAGGACAACCTGTCCTAGCCGTGTAAGCCATGAGTGAGCAATATTATGGAGGCGGCTTAACACACTCTCTTATTTCCTATTTCTTACATTTACATTGCAACTTTTTGGCTCTTTTCGGGACTAGCTCAAGAGACTTGGCACTTCAAGGTCCCACTCCTCCTCAGGACTCATGGTCAGAGACAAGGTGTCGGCTTCTCCCAAACAGCCGTGGGTTCGTGCCTGACAGGTTGAAGTATTTTCTCGAGATTTTTTCGAGCAAACGCCACCCCTGTGATCCAGGTAGGTAATATCGACATCCATCGGAGACAGACGATAAAAAGGAGGTCCCTTGTACAGATCGCACCGCTCTGTTTACAGGGCAGTCTGGGTAAAATTAAAAATTAAAACCTACCTGAAACCTGAAATTACCTTAGCTGCGAATGTAGGGTTACAATCAAATCCAATACTAAAAAACAACATCTTTCTGTCAAATTAAGTCAATGGATAGTCGATGTACATCTTCGTGTACGATGTAGATATATGCATCATGTGAGAGAGAGAGAGAGAGAGAGAGAGAGAAGAGAGAGAGAGAGAGAGAGAGAGAGAGAGAGAGAGAGAGAGAGAGAGAGAGAGAGAGAGAGAGAGAGAGAGAGAGAATAATCTTTAACATTATTTCGCCAATTTTTCGAACCGTTTGAATGCTCTTATGTAAAAATGAGTAAAGTTCCTTCAAGGCCGTTGCGGCCCACAGAGCCGGAGCTTATCCGGAATCAATAGCATGACCCGGAACATGTGATAATAATCACCTTATGGACAGGACACTAGTCTGATGCAGGTTTTTACTCCCCAAACTAGCGCTTGTACACATTCGTACCTGGGTTGAGTGGGAAACGCGTGTTAAGTGTATTTCCCAAGGGACACAACGTCGGACCTAGCTTTGCTAAAGATTCTAACCGGGACCTCATGATCCCCAGTCCGGCAGCCTAATCACTCGACCACCGACACCACGATCACTACTATGTATTAGCATAAGTTTTAACTAACATGCTCTGTCATCTCCTCTACAATTCTAATTTCATCTTATTTTTTTCATTCCTTCAAACTGTTGCTAACGTGTTAGAAAAAAAAAGCAACCATGCCGCTGGGCAAGTGGTTAGCCAAATTACTTTGTTCAATAACGCATGACAGATACATTATGCGCATAATATATACGTTCCGTAGCACACCGTTCATTGGCCAAGCGCTAAGCAAGCCGCTTGCTAGCCAAGACAAGCACATCGGGGAGGCTGTCTTATTCTTGAAAAAGCAAAATGGCGGCCCTTGCGACATAAGACATTCTACGGATAAAGGAATTAAATATTGTTTCTGTGGATATGTATGCATCAAATCCATACAAGTTTGTTTAACTCGTTTGATTCGGGGGTTTTTATTTATAAGCATTGATATAATAAATAATGGGCGCCACCATCTCACCTGCAACCTTCATCTTACTTATTAGAGAGTTCCCTTTTCCGCTGTCTTGTCAGAAAAAAGGCAATCAAGCTGCTTGTTAAGTAGTGAGACAAATCTCTTGCCCACGGAATGCAGCTCAGAACACTCGTATAAGCGTACATGGAAACAGAGGACCGTGAAATCCTCTTCAGCGATTCCACAGCACGAGCATCTACAAGCATTAAACACATGCACATGAAACTCATTCAGATATAACACCTCAAGACTCAAATCAAAACGAGGATGTACACTCGCCAGTCAATCGTCTGCAATGCAAAGAATTGAAAGCCATACTCCACAGCTGCAGTTAATTGACCAATAGTCTTCAAGGAGACAACTTAAGTGGCAAATCTAAATCAAGGATTACAGAGTTAGTTTGTTGTGGCTTAACACTTAAGGCTTATTGCTAGAGTCCTGGCTAAAGAGAGTTCTGGCTAAAGAGAGTTCTGGCTAAAGATTTATTGTTAATCAGATAGATAAGGTTGGGAAATTGAAATACGTGCATATGAGTATTGTCTTATGGATTGTTGATTTTCTTTAACCATGGCACCTACGTGTTCACTTTACGATCAATATTGCTACTACTTACCTCCTATCGATCTGCAGGCTTAATTATATTTATGAATCTATCGCAGCCGTGAAGACTTGAATTTTAAATCCGTTTTGTTGGGTTTTCGTCTGCTCCCTTATCATGTGGTAGGCAAGATAAAAAATAGTGCCAAAGCTTTATCGGAGATGGATGATAATCTAGGAGGTCTCATGCCATTTGCGCGTGTCAAAGGAACCCTCGGTGTTTAGAAATTGAAAAGAGCAGGCCATTCCGTCCGCAACCCTGACAAAAATTAACCTCCTGCCAAAATAAAAATAAAAATTACCTAGAAATACCCCTAAAACATCTTGTACCTCAGACTCATTGACAGTTCGTACACAGAATAAAAATAGAGGCAAATGTCAGGAGAAAAGAATGTGCCTGGGCAGCTATACTTGGATTATTCATCTACAAATTTTATTTGATTGTAAAAGATCTTACCATAATCTCAATGAACATATCTATCTATCAATATAAATAATCTTGTATTAATATCTATAGGTATCTCTCTCTCTCTCTCTCTCTCTCTCCTCTCATCTCTCTGTCTCACTCTCTCTCTTCTCTCCTCTCTCTCTCCTCTCTCTCTCTCCTCCTCTCATCTCTCTCTCTACTCTCTCTCTCTCTCTCTCTCCTCTCTCTCTCTCTCTCTCTCTCTCTCTCTACTCTCTCTCTACTCTCTCCTCACTCTCTCTCTCTCTCTCCTCTTCTCTCATCTCCTCTCTCATCTCTCCCTCTCTCTCTCTCACTCTCTCATCTCTCTCACACTCATACTCTCTCTCTCTCACTCTCTCTCTCTCTCTCTCTCTCTCTCTCTCACTCCTCTCTCTCTCTCTCTCACTCTCTCTCAATCTCTCTCTCACATCTCTCTCACTCACTCTCCCCCTCCTCTAAACTTCGGGATACTATACCACCCCAAAATCCAAGGTCAAATACAGACTCACGGACTCAAAGTCCAAAGCCCGAGAAAAGTTAAATCACGCCTTACGTACTGGTTGGCAGCTATGATTATATGACAATATGCCCAAAATGCAAGAT
>JAXRKP010002401.1:0-42500 GCA_037039925.1 Doris montereyensis
TTAGACCAAGAGCAGTGAAATATGACGATTGGCAAGATTAGACCAAGAACAACGAAATATGACGATTGGCAAGATTAGACCAAGAACAACGAAATATGACGATTGGCAAGATTAGACCAAGAACAGTGAAATATGACGATTGGCAAGATTAGACCAAGAACAGTGAAATATGACGATTGGCAAGATTAGAATTTAGACCAAGAACAACGAAATATGACGATTGGCAAGATTAGACCAAGAACAACGAAATATGACGATTGGCAAGATTAGACCAAGAACAACGAAATATGACGATTGGCAAGATTAGACCAAGAACAGCGAAATATGACGATTGGCAAGATTAGACCAAGAACAGCGAAATATGACGATTGGCAAGATTAGACCAAGAACAACGAAATATGACGATTGGCAAGATTAGACCAAGAACAACGAAATATGACGATTGGCAAGATTAGACCAAGAACAACGAAATATGACGATTGGCAAGATTAGACCAAGAACAACGAAATATGACGATTGGCAAGATTAGACCAAGAGCAGCGAAATATGACGATTGGCAAGATTAGACCAAGAACAGCGAAATATGACGATTGGCAAGATTAGACCAAGAACAGCGAAATATGACGATTGGCAAGATTAGACCAAGAACAGCGAAATATGACGATTGGCAAGATTAGACCAAGAGCAGCGAAATATGACGATTGGCAAGATTAGACCAAGAACAGCGAAATATGACGATTGGCAAGATTAGACCAAGAACAGCGAAATATGACGATTGGCAAGATTAGACCAAGAACAGTGAAATATGACGATTGGCAAGATTAGACCAAGAACAGTGAAATATGACGATTGGCAAGATTAGACCAAGAACAGTGAAATATGACGATTGGCAAGATTAGACCAAGAACAGTGAAATATGACGATTGGCAAGATTAGACCAAGAACAGCGAAATATGACGATTGGCAAGATTAGACCAAGAACAGCGAAATATGACGATTGGCAAGATTAGACCAAGAACAGTGAAATATGACGATTGGCAAGATTAGACCAAGAACAGTGAAATATGACGATTGGCAAGATTAGACCAAGAACAGTGAAATATGACGATTGGCAAGATTAGACCACGAACAACGAAATATGACGATTGGCAAGATGGACGTGCATTGGTTATGGACGACCGGGAGAACGTTTTACTGATTGTTGTGCTTTGGAAAGAGACAGGATGAGAGGAGGTAGTATTATTATTATGGCGTGAAGTCGGATTTTACATGCTGCCAGAACTCAAATAGTCGTCATGTCTGGCAAAGCAAATGCACAACGGTATCTGGATGAGATCATTATTCATCATGTGGAACCATATCTCAATGGCCAAAGTGCAGGCGTGCTATTCCAGCAAGACAATGTTCGTCCTTACGTTGCAAGAGTTTGTTATGAAATATTTACACCACAACAAATCGATGTGTTACCATGGCCTGCCGTTTCACTCAATCTTGCACCATTTGACACCCTGTGGGATGCACTGGAACGCTGTCTACACACATGAGCGACTCAACCCTACAGTACAAGCATTCACTAATTGGTTGAATCGTTAGCGGAAGAATGGAACACCATTCCCCAATCACAGATACAAGTTGTATTACAACGTCTGGTATCCTCCATGCTGTCACAGCTGCTTATGGTGGACACAAACGCTGTTAAATTTAAATCGAAACCTTGATTTTCGGTGAGTGAAACTATTAACGTGAGCTGACTAACGATTTTAGATCTTGCAATAGCACCAATACTTTTGTCGCCCGTTTTTTAACCATTAATCACAGTTTCTTCCTGAAAAAAAGACAATTTTGTCAGGTCCGGTATCAGTAGTAAACAATAACATGGAAATTTGATGCCCAGTCACTTTATATATATATATATATATATATATATATATATATATATATATATATATATAACAAGAAAGGTTGCAGGACCCTCTGTCCCTCCACCCCACTCCCTCCATATTCCCCCTGTCCCCCACACAAAGGTGTTCAAATGAGACGAACTAATAACAAGCAGCTTTTGTAATTTTTTGAGAGTATGACAAGAGTATGGCAAGACTGATAAGCGTCTAAGAGGAAGAGTATGACAAGACTGATATGCGTCTAAAACATAGCTATGGACAGAGCATGACAATCCTGATAAGCGACTAAAACATAGCTACGGACAGAGTATGACAAGACTGATATTGTGATATGCGTCTAAAACATAGCTACGGACAGAGCATGACAATACTGATATGCGTCTAAAACATAGCTACGGACAGAGTATGACAAGACTGATATGCGTCTAAAACATAGCTACGGACAGAGTATGACAAGACTGATATGCGTTTAAAACATAGCTATGGACCGAGTATGACAATACTGATATGCGTCTAAAACATAGCTATGGACAGAGTATGACAATACTGATATGCGTCTAAAACATAGCTACGGACAGAGTATGACAAGACTGATATGCGTCTAAAACATAGCTACGGACAGAGTATGACAAGACTGATATGCGTTTAAAACATAGCTACGGACAGAGTATGACAATACTGATATGCGTCTAAAACATAGCTACGGACAGAGTATGACAAGACTGATATGCGTTTAAAACATAGCTACGGACAGAGTATGACAATACTGATATGCGTCTAAAACATAGCTACGGACAGAGTATGGCAAGACTGATGATATGCCTCTAAAACATAGCTACGGACAGAGTATGGCAAGACTGATGATATGCCTCTAAAACATAGCTACGGACAGAGTATGGCAAGAGTGATGATATGCCTCTAAAACATAGCTACGGACAGAGTATGGCAAGATCGATAAGTGACTAAAACACAGCTAAGTCAGAGCAATGCATAACTAGACCGATAAGCGACCAAAACATAGCTACGGACAGAGCATGACAACACCGATAAGCGACTAAAATACATAGCTACATTGTATGGACAGAGTATAACAATACCGATACGTGACTAAAACATAGCTATGGACAGAGTATAACAATACCGATAAGTGACTATAACATAGCTACAGACAGTATAACATTAATAACAATACCGATAAGTGACTAAAACATAGCTATGGACAGAGCATGACAAGCCTGATAAGTGACTAAAACATAGCTACGGACAGAGTATAACAATACCGATAAGTGACTATAACATAGCTACAGAGTATAACAATACCGATAAGTGACCAAAACATAGCTATGGACAGAGCATGGCAATCATGATAAGTGACTAAAACATAGCTATGGACAGAGCATGACAATCCTGATAAGCGACTAAAACATAGCTATGGACAGAGCATGACAATCCTGATAAACGACTAAAACATAGCTACTGACAGAGTTTAACAATCCTGATAAGCGACTAAAACATAGCTACTGACAGAGTTTGACAATCCTGATAAACGACTAAAACATAGCTACTGACAGAGTTTGACAATCCTGATAAGCGACTAAATACCGATATGCACTCAAAACATAGCTACGAACAGAGCACACAATACCGATAAGTCGATAAGCGACGAAAAACATAAAGCACGACAGAGCATTTACAACACCGATAAGTAATCAAAACATAGCTACAGACAGAGCATTACAAGCGACTAAAACATAGCTACTGACATATTATGACAATCCGTTAACGACTAAAACATAGCTACTGACAGAGTGACTAAACAATTACTGACAGAGATGACAATCCTGATGACTAAAACATAGCTACTGACAGAGTATGA
This sequence comes from Doris montereyensis, assembly GCA_037039925.1. Lineage (NCBI taxonomy): Eukaryota > Metazoa > Mollusca > Gastropoda > Nudibranchia > Dorididae > Doris > Doris montereyensis. Next base: position 3,778 of record JAXRKP010002401.1, read on the forward strand.
CAATCCTGATAAGCGACTAAAACATAGCTACTGACAGAGTATGACAATCCTGATAAACGACTAAAACATAGCTACTGACAGAGTATGACAATCCTGATAAACGACTAAAACATAGCTACTGACAGAGTATGACAATCCTGATAAGTTTAATTAAAACATAGCTACTGACAGAGTATGACAATCCTGATAAAGACTAAAACATAGCTACTGACAGAGTATGACAATCCTGATAAACGACTAAAACATAGCTACTGACAGAGTATGACAATCCTGATGACTAAAACATAGCTACTGACAGAGTATGACAATCCTGATAAACGACTAAAACATAGCTACTGACAGAGTATGACAATCCTGATAAACGACTAAAACATAGCTACTGACAGAGTATGACAATCCTGATAAACGACTAAAACATAGCTACTGACAGAGTATGACAATCCTGATAAACCACTAAAACATAGCTACTGACAGAATATGACAATCCTGATAAACGACTAAAACATAGCTACTGACAGATATGACAATCCTGATAAACGACTAAAACATAGCTAAGTAAGACAGTACATGACAATCCGATAAACGACCAAAACATAGCTAACTGACAGTGCATGACAAGACTGATGATAAGTGTGATAAACCACTAAAATATAGATCCTGATACGGCGACCAAAACAGAGCATGAGCAATACTGACAAGCGACTAAAACATAGCTACGGACAGAGCATGACAATACTGATAAGCGACTAAAACATAGCTACGGACAGAGCATGACAATACTGATAAGCGACTAAAACATAGCTACGGACAGAGCATGACAATACTGATAAGCGACTAAAACATAGCTACTGACAGAGTATGACAATCCTGATAAGACTAAAACATAGCTACTGACAGAGTATGACAATCCTGATTGATAAAGGACTAAAACATAGCTACTGACAGAGTATGACAATCCTGATAAGCCACCAAAACACTAGCAGAGTATGAAGGACTTAAACATAGCTACTGATCCTCATATGACCAAAACACAGCTGAGTAAGAGCAGTGCATGACAAGACCGATAAGTGACCAAAACATAGCTACGGACAGAGCATTACAATACTAATAAGCGACCACAACAAAGCTACGGACAGAGTATTACAATACTAATAAGCGACCAAAACATAGCTACGGACAGAGCATTACAATACTAATAAGCGACAAAACATAGCTACGGACAGAGCATTACAATACTAATAAGCGACCAAAACACAGCTAAGTAAGAGCAGTGCATTACAACACCGATTCGACGAAAACATAGCTGCGGATAGAACATGACAACACCGATAAGCCATCAAAACACAGCTAAGGGCTTTCTAAAACAAGACCGATAAGCGACCAAAATACAGGTAAGTAAGAGCAGTACATGACAAGAACGATAAGCGATGAAGCACACTGTTGTTAAGGTCAGTGCGAGGCAAAACCAGTGATCGGCAAAGCTTTAGCTAATTGCACAGCTTAACAAAGCAGAACGAAATTCTCTTCTTTAATCCATCAATAATTGCGAATTTATACTGTTTGAAGTCTTTGTACAATAACTCTGTCACCCGATACTTTTTTTTTTTTTTGCGTTTTCTTTTTAAATTGATTAATTATACAACTTGAGGCCTTTGAGCGAGCCTTCGAGGTCACCTCTTGCTTTAACTGTGTGTAGGTTTTTGCTTCCGCTTACCATTCGAGTGAGACTTGAAGCTTGATAGGTATTTTGCTTCTTACAACGCTCACGTGACCTGCTCGCTGTGACGTCACCGCTCGCAAGATGCAACACTGATTTGCAAGATGCAATACTGATTTGCAAGATCCAACACTGATTTGCAAGATCCAATACTGATTTGAGGCTTGATAGGTATTTGCTTTTAACAACACTCCCGTGACCTGTCGCTGTGACTTCACCCAGCTCGCAAGATGCAAATCAGTTGTGCAATACGCTAATACCGGAAGTCATGAGGCTTAAGAGACTCTAAAATAGTGTACTCGATACATCTCTAATTAATACATTACCAAAGATAAATGTTGACACACAGTCAAAATACACACCGTAATGTGAGTGAGAGAACACATCCGAGATTGTACCGAATTGAGACAAAACGGCATGATTTCCCCAATGACTGTAAATAGGACATAAAGAAATAATACTTTAAATTAGGGAGATGGGCACTAATCGATACCGATAGTCGATACTATCGATACGGACCAAAATTATCAAGTATCCGATAGTTTTGTGAAATACCGATAGTAATCAATACTGAAATCCATTAAGCAAAATGAAACGAAAAATAGATATAAATTGAAGATGAGTGATTTTACACACTTTCACTAATGTACACTGCTGCCACATACAAAACAAAACAAAACAAAAATAGAAAAAGAACTTAGGCCTGATATAAAATGCACGATGATTTTACTTTACAAAGGGAGATAATTCATGATATGTTATTCTTGGCACTATAAGTGTCAATTTCCTTGTGGCTTGTTTTTTTGTGGCTATATATCTCTATACAACCAGTATTGAGTATTCAGTATTCAGCGATATTGGCTTCTGTTAATCGATACTGACCAATAAATTGAATCATTGTTGCTTCTTCTTTTGCAATAGGAATTAAATTGTGTATTTCCCTGAAACGAAAGGGACTCGGTAGTCCAGAGGCGTGGTGTCAGCCTCTCAACCAAAAGGTAGTGGATTGTCTCGATTTATTCTTTAGCAATATCTACCTCCTCCTCCCTGGTCCAGGTAGGTGGTTAGATACCAAGTAATCGGAGATGGATGGAGTCTCGCGTGCAGATCACAACACTCTGTGCAGTTACAGATACTGAACTCTTAGAAGGGTATTCCGGACAAATCAAATCGCCACCAAAAACCTAGGGATCACCTTAGCTGTGGATGTGTGTAAAGTAAATAAAATCAAATCGAATCAAATCAAAATCCTGAAACAACTTATAGCCAGTAAAAGCCAGTAAAATGTTTATATTACACTAATATTATCGTGTGAGGCATAAAGGCAACAACAACGAAACACCAATAAAATCCCAAATAACACAATACGTGATATGTTAACTCAAAAATCACATTGGAGTTGATTTGTAGTTTATTTATAACAGCATCGAGTATTCAATTATCGATATTGGCTTCTGTTAATCGATACTGACAATAAATTGAATCATTGGTCTTTTAATTAAATTAATTATTTACTGAATAACGTGGATTTTTCATATCTCACCTCAAAAAAAGTAGTATTATTTCATTATAAGAAACAGTCAAAACATGGACTAAATTACAGTTTAAAACAACAAAATTCAAAAGTATTAATTCTTTTAAAAAAGTAGCTGTATAACTTACAATATTTGTATGATGAATGAATGTAAACACTGTTCTTATTGATTACTGTAGTATGTTCACTTATTTTTAAAACTCCATAGTTGTATTAAGATATATGGGGCATTTAAAGATCAAATAAATCTACAAATCCTGAAACAACTTATAGCCATGAATATGATATGTAAAAATGATATTACACTAATTTTCGTGTGAATAAAAACATGGAAACACGGATAATCCCAAATATTATTATATTGTTCAAAAAATCTGATTGGACCATGTTTAACGAATTCAATTACAAGATATTCCTAGCCTTTTTTTTAAGACTGAATACGGACTTTCTTATTTCAACTACAAAAATAATTTTTCATTATAAGAACTTTCAAAATACGTGAATAAAATTACAGCGTAAAACAGCAAAATTCTCAGCAATCTCCAAAAATAGTAGCTTTCAGCTCATTTTCTCAGCATTTCCTGTTCCAAAATACGTACTATTCAGCTCATTTTCAGCATTCCCCAAAATACGTGCTTTCAGCTCTTTCTCAGCATTCCTCCAAAATATGAATATGATTTCAGCTGAATTTCTCAACATGGCCCCCAATACTACGTGATTTTCAGCTCATTCTCAGCATTCCTCAAAATACGTGCTTTCAACTACAAAAATCATTCTCAACATTCCCCACATACGCGCTTTCAGCTCATTCTCAGCATTCCCCAAAATACGTGCTTTCAGCTCATTCTCAGCATTCCCCAAAATACGTAGCTTTCAGCTCATTCTCAGCATTCCCCAAAAATACGTGCTTTCAGCTCATTCTCAGCATTCCCCAAAATGCGTGCTTTCAGCTCATTCTCAGCATTCCCCAAAATACGTGCTTTCAGCTCATTCTCTGCATTCCCCAAAATACGTGCTTGCAGCTCATTCTCAGCATTCCGAAAAAATACGTACTTTGAACTCATTCTCAGCATTCTAAATACTTGCTTTCAGCTCATTCTCTGCATTCCCCAAAATACGTGCTTTCAGCTCATTCTCAGCATTCCGAATAAATACGTATTTTGAACTCATTCTCAGCATTCCCCAAAATATGTGCTTTCAGCTCATATTCAACATTCCCCCAAAATACGTGCTTTCAGCTCATTCTCAGCATTCCCACAAAATGCGTGCTTTCAGCTCATTCTCAGTATCCCCCAAAATACGTGCTTTCAGCTCTTTTCTCAGCATTCCCCAAAATACGTACTTTCAGCTCATTCTCGGCATTCCCCAAAAATAAGTGCTTTTACTTTTAGCTCATACTCAGCATTCCCAAAATACGTAGTTTCAGCTCATTCTCAGCATTCCCAAAAATACGTACTTTCAGCTCATTCTCAGCATTCCCCACAATACGTGCTTTCAGCTCATTTTCGGCATTCGAAAAATACATGCTTTCAGCTCATTCTCAGCATTCCCCAAAATACGTGCTTTCATCTCATTCGGCATTCCCAAAATACGTACTTTCAGCTCATTCTCAGCATTCGCCCAAAATACGTACTTTCAGCTTAGCATTCCCAAAATATGTAGTTTCAGCTCATTCTCGGCATTCCCCAAAATACGTGCTTTCAGCTCATTCTCAGCATTCCCCCAAAATACGTGCTTTCAGCTCATTCTCTGCATTCCCACAAAATACGTGCTTTCAGCTCATTCTCTGCATTCCCAAAATACGTGCTTTCAGCCCATTCTCTGCATTCCCCAAAATACGTGCTTTCAGCTCATTCTCAGCATTCCCACAAAATGCGTGCTTTCAGCTCATTCTCAGCATTCCCCCAAAATGCGTACTTTCAGCCCATTCTCAGCATTCCCCAAAATGCGTACTTTCAGCCCATTCTCAGCATTCCCCAAAATGCGTATTTTCAGCCCATTCTCAGCATTCCCAAAAAAATGCGTACTTTTAGCTCATTCTCTGCATTCCCAAAAATGCGTACTTTTAGCTCATTCGCTGCATTCCCAAAAATGCGTGCTTTCACCCCATTCTCTGTGAATTTCTCTTTTTTAAGGGGGACTCGGTAGTCCAGGTGCAAAGTGTAGGCCTCTCAACCAAAACGTAGTGGGTTTAAGCCCGGCCAACGTTTGAATAAATTTATCGAGTTTTTCGAGCAAGACCTCCCCCCTCTCCCCCTTGGTCCAGGTAAGTGGATAGACCCCCCCCCCCACCCCATCGGAGACGGACGATAAAAAGGAGGTTCCGTGTGCAGATCACAATACTGTACACGTTAAAGATCCCTTGGCTGTTATTTCAGGGCATTCCGAGCAAAATGTAAAAAAATCATACTAAAAACCCCAAGATCAACTAAGTTGTGGATGTAGGCAAATCAAATCAAATCAAAATCTCTGTTCTTCCAGCCTAAACGTGTTCAGAAAGTATGCCCATTATTTTTTTTAAATTCATGGGATGCAAATCAGAGATTATGCAGGTCAGTCATTCTATCATATTATGAAGTCAGGAGTATCGTTGCGTGGTAAAAAAATATCTGTGTAAGAAAACTGGTCTGGGGGATGTTGCCCCGCAATCTGGCTGAAATACGAAGTCAAACTGCTGGTAACATTTGCTTACAACTCGACAGCAGATTTTCCTCAAGAAGTTTGATGTAACTTTGCGTATCATTCACTTCCGTCTTAGAAGCGTCAATACAAAGTATGCCAGAACTGTCATTCCAGGAAATCCGTGCTGACACAAATATTATCTCACAAGAAAGCCTCTACTCCACACGAATAATATCATTTCACCGAGTCTGTACACTACATCGTTATACCGGCTGTATGCAATTAATTTCCAGCGAAAAATCGTTGTCATCGTGTCGGCTAAAATACAATGCGCTTTACATCATCAGTGTACAAAAACAATGCGCTTTACATCATCAGTGTACAAAAACAATGCGCTTTACATCATCAGTGTACAAAAACAATGCGCTTTATATCATCAGTGTACAAAAACAATGCGCTTTACATCATCAGTGCACAAAAACAATGCGCTTTGCATCATCAGTGCACAAAAACAATGCGGTGTTGCATGTTTGATTCCATTAATGTCCAGGTGATGGATGTCGACGCAGAGAACGGTGTTGCATGTTTGATTTCATTAATGTCCAGGTAATGTGAGTCGATGTGGAAAACGGTGTTGCATGTTTGATTCCATTAATGTCCAGGTAATGTGAGTCGATGTGGAGAACGGTGTTGCATGTTTGATTTCATTAATGTCCAGGTAATGTTTGAGTCGATGTGGAGAACGGTGTTGCATGTTTGATTTCATTAATGTCCAGGTAATGTGAGTCGATGTGGAGAACGGTGTTGCATGTTTGATTTCATTAATGTCCAGGTAATGTGAGTCGATGTGGAGAACGGTGTTGCATGTTTGATTTCATTAATGTCCAGGTGTGAGTCGATGTGGAGAACGGTGTTGCATGTTTGATTCCATTAATGTCCAGGTAATGTGAGTCGACGTGGAGAACGGTGTTGCATGTTTGATTCCATTAATGTCCAGGTGTTGGATATCGACGTGGAGAACGGTGTTGCATGTTTGATTCCATTAATGTCCAGGTGTTGGATGTCGACGTAGAGAACGGTGTTGCATGTTTGATTCCATTAATGTCCAGGCGATGGGAGTCGACGTGGAGAACGGTGTTGTATGTTTGATTCCATTAATGTCCAGGTGATGGGAGACGACGTAGAGAACCGTCGTGTTTGATTCTATTAATGTCCAGGTGATGGATGCCGATGTGGAGAATTGTTGAGTGTTTGGTTCCATTAGTGTCCTGTGATGGATGCCGATGTGGAGAATTGTTGAGTGTTTGGTTCCATTAATGTCCAGGTGATGGATGTCGACATGGAGAATAGTCGAGTGTTTGGTTACATTAATGTCCAGGTGATGGATGTCGAAATGGAGAACAGTCGAGTGTTTGGTTCCATTAATATTAATGTCCAGGTGATGGATGTCGACATGGAGAACAGTCGAGTGTTTGGTTCCATTAATGTCCAGGTGATGGATGTCGAAATGGAGAACAGTCGAGTGTTTGGTTCCATTAATATTAATGTCCAGGTGATGGATGTCGAAATGGAGAACAGTCGAGTGTTTGGTTCCATTAATGTCCAGGTGATGGATGTCGAAATGGAGAACAGTCGAGTGTTTGGTTCCATTAATGTCCAGGTGATGGGTTCCGACGTAGAGAATCGTCGAGTGTGGCTAACAGGCGAACCGATAAGCCTTTATACCCCCCCCCAACCCGGGTGGACAGAGCTTGTTAACATGGAAAGGCAGTTTGTCTAGGAGAAAGAAAACACCGAATTCAAACCAAGGGCAGACAAGGCTCATGAACTTGGGAAAGCTATCTGGGAATCTCCTAAATAAATGTTGGTCATCCAGGATGGGGTTAGGCAGAGGGTCAACGCCCATATCTTGTAAAAAAAATGTTACAGAAATCGACAATGGATTAAAATATAAGAATACAGATGAAGGAAAGACTGACACACATAGTTATTGATCCGCAGCTCAACAAAACCAGACTGGACTGGTGATCCAGAACATTGTACCAATGATGGTTGAGGGCCAAAGTCGAAAGGAAGCCAGCAACCAGACTATGTCAAGTCTTCTGAATCCAAAACAATAAATTTTGGTGGGCGCATGAAATGTACGCACACTTTATCAGACAGGAAAACTTGCGCATACAATAAATGAAATGGACACATATAAAATAGATATCCTGTCTATATGCGAATCACGATGGACTGACAATGGCGAAAAAGATCTCGCTACTGGTCATACGATCCTCTACAGAGGAAGACAAAACAATCAACATATGAATGGAGTTGCCCTGATACTATCAAAAACGGCAAAAAAGACTTGGAATGGGAACCCATGGACGAATGATTACTGAAAACTAGGTTTAATTCCAAATACGTAAAGATAACCATCATCGTGTGTTACGCCCCACAAGAAGACAAAAGTGAGGAGGAGAAACAACAGTTTTATGAAAGACTTAACAGCACAGTACAAAAGACAAGATCTACTTATTGTTTTTGGTGATTCAAACGCCAAAGTTGGAAAAGTTAATAGTCAAAGAGAAGACATAATGGTACGTGAAAGATTAGCTGCAGACATGATTGACAATGGAGAACATTTTGGCGGAATTGTGCAGAAAACAATTTAATCATTGGAGGAACCATCTTTAAGCATAGAGACATCCACAAATATACATGGACCTCTCCAGACGGAAAAACCAAAAACCAAATTGACCACATCACTATCAGTAAGAAATAGAAGATGTGAGAACAAGAAGGGGAGGCGATGTTGTAAGTAACCATGAGCTTCTGACTACTAAAATCCGTATAAAATTAAGGAAGACAAAGAAAAATGACACCAGGAAAGGAAAATTTGACGTTGGAAAGCTGCAAAACGACAATATTGATAAAAAAATTTGAAAATAGAGTTGTCAAATCGATACCAGGCTCTGCTGGGTGAGCAAGAACTGTCCTTAACAAAATTCAACCAGGAACTGCTAGACCTGAGCCAGAAATTACTGGGACCTAGCAAAAGAAAGAAAGAAAGGTGGGTATCAGATCAATCATGGAAAGTGATCGAAGAAAAAAAAAGACAAAGGGCCGCCTACTGATTACGAGCTTAGAAAGAATTAAAGAATAAATCCATAATTAATATACGATGCTAGACAAAATAGTAAAAAAGTCAATCAAAGCGGATAAGAAAGTTTACTATGACATGTTAACAGAAAGAACAGAAAAAGCAAGCCAAAGACAAGATATGAAGACTCTATACCAGACAGCTAAAGAACTTCTCAAAAGGTATAAGAAAAAATGACACACCGATCAAGGACACACAAGGAAATTTACTCCCAAGCAAAGCAGACCAAATAAACAGATGGAAAGCGCACTTCGAGTATGTCTTAAACAGAGAAACGCCAAGGCTTTGCACGGTCATTAAACCTACAGAAAATGACTTGGACATCAACACGCTATCCCCAACGTTAGATAACATTTTTAAAAAGGCAATACAGAGTCTCAAAACAGGGAAAGCAGCAAGTGACGATGAGATGACAGCGGAAATGATTACGATAAATGATTACGATAAATGATTACGATAAATGATTACGATAAATGATTACGATAAATGATTACGATAGGAAAAGAAATGACCCATAAAATGTTACAAAGCATATTTCAAGAAATTTGGGGAAAAGAAGAGCTAACAAATGAGTGGAGTGTTGGACTCATCGTCAAACTAGCAAAGAAGGGAGATCTTTCTAATTGGAGGGTAATAGCTACTCTCTATCACCAGCAAAATTTTCAGCAAAATAATAATATTACTAAACCGTATAAACCTTACAGTGGAACCAAAACTTAGAAAGCAGCAAGCAGGATTTACGAAAGGCCATTCGTGTTCAAACCATATATTCACTCTTTGACAAATTTGTGAACAATGCCAAGAATGAAAAGCTCCCCTGTACTCAAATTTTATAGATTTTGAAAAGGCTTTTGATAGTGTACACGAACCTGCATTATGGAACATCCTACGACACTATGGCATTCCATCCAAGGTAGTTAGCATAATCAAATTGCTTTACAGGGATTGCCATGCTAAAGTAATCTGTGGAAATAAATTGACGGAGAGTGTGAATATCAATACAAGTGTGAAACAGGGCTGCATTTTATCACCTTTTCTATTCTGTCTTACTATCGATTGGATTATGAAGAAATCTGTTGAAAATATGAAAACAGCACTAATGTGGACATTCACTGAAATATTAGAGGACCTTGATTTTGCTGATGATGTTGTACTCATGTCACAGAACATCACAGATATACAAACCAAAATGAGTGAGTTGATAACCATGTACAAAAAACTGGGGCTACATATAAATATTGGAAAAACAAAAATGATGAGGATGAACAACAAATCGAATCAACCGATGAAATTTGGAAATAAGTAGATTGAGGATATACAAGCTTTTACATATCTCAGAAGTAAAATTACTCAAAATAGAAATTCTGAAGATGAGATAAAAGCAAGAAAAGTATTTGGATCACTACATAATATTTGGAATTCAAGAAAAATCTCAATTAGGACAAAACTCAGATTCTACAAATCTAATATTCTAGCTGTCCTTCTTTATGGTGAGAGGAGAGGCTGTTACCGAGTCCTCCCACAACAGAAACAATTAATTCATCTGTGTAACTTCTTCATCAATATCATTCGCGTGTCGGCAACTAACTTACTTAACTTACTAACTAACTTACAGCCTCTCCTCTCTCTTTTTGTCTCCAAGCACATCGTGTCATCAGTCAGCCGAGTCAGAGACAAAGAAAATGCGCATATTAATAATAATAATAATTATCATTATAATAATAATAATAATAATAATAATAATTATTATTATTATTATTATTATTATTATTATTATTATTATTATTATTATTATTATTATTATTATTATTATTATTATTATTATTATTATTATTATTATTATATTATTTGTATTAATATTATTATTATCATTATCATGATAATAATAATAATAATAATAATAATAATAATAATAATAATAATAATTATTATTATTATTATTATTATTATTATCATTATTATTATTATCATTATTATTATTATTATTATTATTATTATTATTATTATTATTATTATTATTATTAGTATTATTATTATTATTATTATTGCTATACATGTACAGCCTTGTCCTGCAGATAGTTTGATGAAAGTCACGTGGAGTTAATGAATCAGCGAAAAGAAGAATAATGAATTGTGTGAGGTAAGGGAAAAAGTCTAAAAGAAGTCATTTAGTATCTTCTCAAGGAGAGACAAGGACGGTGTGTCGTGGTGGTGGGAGGAGGGGTGGGGTGGGGAAGTAGATTGAGAAGGAAGGGGGAGATAGGGTGAAGAGGGGGCAATGGTAGGAAATGCCAAGTGGCACATTTTACTCGCATGACTAATTTAACATCTTGTCATCATCAACCAATTCATAACTTGTGATTGACGTTATGTTAGCTAGCAGCAGCAGTCTTTCTGCTCTTGGTTTCTTTATATGTGTGTATGCCTGTGTGTATGTGTGTGTGTATGTATCTAAGTGTGTGTATGTATGTGTGTTTGTATGTGTGTGTGTGTGTTGTTTTAATTTTTGGGTTTTAGTTTTTTAAAGTTTTTGTTTTTTTTTGTTTTTTTTTTTTTTTGGGTGGTAAAGATTCTGTCTTTGTCAGACAAAAACCCCCAAAAATGTAATAGATAGATATGAAAACAGCTAGATCTAGATCTACGTCTTTGCTTGCAGCGGCTACGCACATCCGTTTACTTTTACACTTCACAAAGAGACGATCTGGATGGAAGAAGGAAACGATGGTATTTGTGAATGGAAACCAAGCTAGTCGAACCCACTCCCTCCCCTTCAAACTACGCGCACATCCATACACATGATATATATATATATATTCTTACAATAGGCTGTTTCTTACAATGTCTACCACAAACATGTGTGTGTGTGTGTGTGTGTGTGTGTGTATGCGTGTGTGTATGTGTTTAATTAACATATCACATACATAATACATAATGGACAGTCCTCTCAACCTAGAAGTTAGCTGTTAGGACAAACCTCGGTGGAGAGTGCGCGGTGGGGGTAAGAGAAGAGAAGTGGACGAAAGAATAATAAACCGGAAGCAACCTTTTCGAGCATGAATCCAAAAACCCTGGGAATTTTAGCCTGGAAGCCTGATACCAATCAATAAGAGGAAGGCGATAGGGTATAGCAATAAATGCGCTACAAAGAAAACAAAAAAGATACGATTGCTACACACACTCATCCACACACACACACACACACACACACACACACCCACAAACACACACACATACATTCACACACACACACACATTAATTTCTTCATTCATATTGAAGACTGCCCAGTGCGACAATGTATACCATCACTCGCATAGATAATTATTCATAACTGCGTACGTTTGTTGTAGAAAACATAATTCATTATTATTATTATTATTGTAAAGCCTATCTATGTAAGCCGTGACACGATGAAAGAGTAAGTGGGGCATTGGAGGGCCGCTATTATGGCTACCGATAACCTAACTGTGCTACACTCCAGATGACTATGACGGCACACTATCCATATCTCGGCAAGCAAGAAAGTAGCGATGTACGCCATATGTCGGTAAACGCGTATTAATCATAATTTTCCCATTTGCGCAATAAGCTAAGCTAAGCACATCGGAAACGATTTGCAACTTAAGGCTATTTTTTTTTCTTTTTCTCCACTAAGGATGATCAAGAATGGCCAAAAAGATCAAGGAAAATTGGGAAGGCAAGGGAGGAAGATTAAGAAGGAGGCCAGATAACCAAATTAATGTTAACGTCGATTAAAATGAATGGATGAATTCATCTTTAACATTGACAATTGAAACAATGTATCACGTAAAGTAGAGAATACTACAGAAAACTTACTGATGTGGACCCTGTTTGTTTTAGCGGAACTTGTCTCGTCAAATCTACGCCATTTTGAAAATGTCTTGTAAGTTTCCGATTGGAAGGGGGACTCGATAGTCCAGAGGCAACGTGTCGGCCTCTCGACACTAGGGTCGTGGGTTAAAGCCACGGCAAATTGAAAGTTTGTCGAGCTGTTTCAAGTAAAACCCATCCCTCCCGCCGCCCCCCTCTTCCGCCCTCTGGTCCAGGTAAGTGGTTCTACACATCGTCCCATCGGAAACGGATGATAAAAGGAGGTCCCGTGTGCATAGCACGAAACATTTTGCACGTTAAAGATCCCTTGGGTGATAACAGGGCAGTCCGGGCAATATTAAAAATCCTACAAAAACCCGCAAGATCACGTTAGTTGTAGATGTGGGTAAAATCAATTCAAATCAAATTCTCTGATGAATAAAAACTTGGAGCCCGTGTTCAGTGTATGTAAAGACAAACAGTGAGGTGTGAGGCATGTTAAAAGAGATATAAAGACAAACAGTGAGGTATGAGGCATGTCTAAAGAGATGTAAAGACAAACAGTGAGGTGTGAGGCATGTTGAAAGAGATATAAAGACAAACAGTGAGGTATGAGGCATGTCTAAAGAGATGTAAAGACAAACAGTGAGGTATGAGGCATGTTAAAAGAGATATAAAGACAAACATGTTGAGGCAAAAGAGATGTAAAGACAAACAGTGAGGTGTGAGCCATGTCTAAAGAGATGTAAAGACAAACAGTGAGGTGTGAGACAAACATGTCTAAAGAGATGTAAAGACAAACAGTGAGGTATGAGCCATGTCGAGATGTAAAGACAAACAGTGAGGTGAGGCTAAAGAGATGTAAAGACAAACAGTGAGGTGTGAGGCATGTCTAAAGAGATGTAAAGACAAACAGTGAGGTATGAGGCATGTCTAAAGAGATGTAAAGACAAACAGTGAGGTATGAGGCATGTCTAAAGAGATGTAAAGACAAACAGTGAGGTGTGAGACATGTCTAAAGAGATGTAAAGACAAACAGTGAGGTATGAGGCATGTCTAAAGAGATGTAAAGACAAACATTTATGTATGAGGCATGTCGAAAGAGATGTAAAGACAAACAGTGAGGTGTGAGGCATGTCTAAAGAGATGTAAAGACAAACAGTGAGGTATGAGGCATGTCTAAAGAGATGTAAAGACAAACAGTGAGGTATGAGCCATGTTGAAAGGCATGTCTAAAGATGTAAAGACAAACAGTGAGGTATGAGCCATGTCGACAAGGATGTAAAGACAAACAGTGAGGTATGAGGCATGTCGAAATGATGTAAAGACAAACAGTGAGGTATGAGCTATGTTGAAAGAGATGTAAAGACAAACATTGAGGTATGAGCCATGTCTAAAGAGATGTAAAGACAAACAGTGAGGTATGAGCCATGTCGAAAGAGATGTAAAGACAAACAGTGAGGTGAGCCATGTCTAAAGAGATGTAAAGACAAACAGTGAGGTGTGAGACATGTCGAAAAGAGATGTAAAGACAAAAGTGAGATGTAAAGGCAAACAGTGAGTGTGAGACATGTCGAAAAGGATGTAAAGACAAACAGTGATGTATGAGCTATGTTGAAAGAGATATAAAGACAAACAGTGAGGTACGAGCTATGTTGAAAGAGATGGAAAGACAAACAGTGTGGTACGAGCCGTGTCGAAAGAGGTGAATGATATTGATAACACGAACTAGTTTGTTTTGATTTGATTCCATTTCTTCACATCCACAACTAAGATGATCTGAGAGGGGATTTGGTAGGATTGTATTAATTTTTTCGCGGACTGCCCTGTAAACGGCAAAGAAATCTTTAACATGCACAGAGTGTTGTGATCTACACACGGGACCTCCTTTTTGTCGTCCGTCTCCGATGGGACTAGATCGTGTCGAAGGGGTAGATTTTGCTCGAAAAAGCTCGAAAAAAAATTGTTCAACCGTCGGCGGGGCCCGAACCCACTACCTTTTGGTTGAGAGGACGACACCGTGCCTATGGAGTCCCCCCCTCCCCCCACATGAAATAGTATTGAAGCCTCGTAGGAACAAAGACGAGGCAAATGCAAATGAATAGACGGAGAAAGGAGATATTTGAACATCAACACAGACTCAAACCCTCCTCCTCCACGTGGAGCGTTGTTAGCCTGGTTGGTAGTGCGCTGCTCTCCTTTAATGACGAGGCGATGGGTGCCGACCGGAAGGAAAATTCGCTGGTTCAATTCTACAGGCGCCCAAAGTAGTTGTTGGGTTTTTTCTCCTGTCTCGTCCATTGTATTTGTCTCGCCTTTGTATCTTCAGGGTTTTTGTATTATTTCATGTCATGATTAGTGTGTGGCAGTAAGAGGCTTTTGTATTATTTCATGTCATGATTAGTGTGTGGCAGTAAGGGGTTTTTGTCGTGATTAGTTTCATGTCGTGATTAGTGTTGCATGACTTTGATTATTTCATGTCATGATTAATGTGTGTGGCAATAAGGGACTTTTGTATTATTTCATGTCGTGATTAGTGTGTGGCAATAAGGGCTTTTGTATTATTTCATGTCAGTGATTCGTGATTGTGTGGCAGTAAGGGACTTTTGTATTATTTCATGTCATGATTAGTGTGTGGCAGTAAGGGCTTTTTATCGGGGGTTTTTTAAAATTTGATTTACCCACGTCCACAACTAAGGTGGTCTCGAGGTTTTTGGTAGGATTTTTAAGTTTGCCAGGAATACCCTGCCCTATAAATAGCCAAGGGATCTTATACATGTACAGAATGTTGTGATCATCAGACGGGACCTCTGTTTTTTTAATTCTCATCCGTCACCGATGGGACTAGGTGTCAATCAACCTACTTGGACAAAGGCTGGGGAGGGGGTGGGGTGGGAAGGGGTAAATATTTACTCGAAAAACTCGAAAAAAATGTCAACCGTCGGCGGGGCTCGAATCCATTATTGTTTGGTTGAGAGGCCAACACCTTTTGCCTCTTGACTATCGAGTCAGTAAGACGGGGGAAGGTGGAGGGGGGTGGGGGCGGGGGAGGGGGTCTCATCGTGTGAATTTCTACAACCAGGGAACTGACCCAGCAGCATTCTCTTCTCGCCCAGCTATCATTACTAATTAGCATTGTACTGCTGTTGTTAAACAGATGCATCGGTAACTTAGTCAGTAGAGCAAGCGTCTGACTACCACCACTACAACACAGGAGGTCCAAGGTTCGAAGCCCAGTCCGGACAAACGTTTCTTCTGGCCCACTTGTCGACCCAACAGCTAAATGGGTGAAAATGACTTTTTTTCAAATGCGGCGAAAGTAAAGAGACATGGCAAACTGCCACAAAATAATATGCCATAATAATCTGCCCAGAAAGGTGAGGACTCTGCTCTTGATTACTCTACATTCAACTCTGAGCATATGACTTACTTTTACTTTACGTTACTACCATGAAGTCAACACACTTAACTACTGTATATTCAAACGCTAGTCCACATATCCATTTAAATCCACGTACACCTATCGCATACAGAATACAACACATCTATCATAATACAGAATACAGCACATCTATCGTAATACAGAATACAGCACATCTATCATAATACAGAATACAGCACATCTATCATAATACAGAATACAGCACATTTATCATAATACAGAATACAGCACATCTATCATAATACAGAATACAACACATTTATTATAATACAGAATACAACACATCTATCATAATACAGAATACAGCACATCTATCATAATACAGAATACAGCACATCTATCATAATACAGAATACAACACATCTATCATAATACAGAATACAGCACATTTATCATAATACAGAATACAGCACATCTATCATAATACAGAATACAACACATTTATTATAATACAGAATACAACACATCTATCATAATACAGAATACAGCACATCTATCATAATACAGAATACAACACATTTATTATAATACAGAATACAGCACATCTATCATAATACAGAATACAGCACATCTATCATAATACAGAATACAGCACATCTATCATAATACAGAATACAGCACATCTATCATAATACAGAATACAGCACATTTATCATAATACAGAATACAGCGCATCTATCATAATACAGAATACAGCGCATCTATCATAATACAGAATTCAGCACATCTATCATAATACAGAATACAGCACATTTATCATAATACAGAATACAGCACATCTATCATAATACAGAATACAACACATCTATCATAATACAGAATACAACACATCTATCATAATATAGAATACAGTACATCTATCATAATACAAAATACAGCACATCTATCATAATACGGAATACAGCACATCTATCATAATACAGAATACAGCACATCTATCATAATACAGAAAACAACACATCTATCATAATACAGAAGATAGCACATCTATCATAATACAGAAAACAACACATCTATCATAATACAGAAGATAGCACATCTATCATAATACGGAATACAGATGGCTATGGCGATGAATAGCAATAGGTTTCTGGAATTCTTTTCATATCATCAACTAGAAGAGCAAGCTCGTATCGTATTTTTTCATTGTAGTTTCCACCCCAGATTTGGGTCTAACAATAATGAATTACATTCATTATATCTAGCACACTTGCCCTACAGGATATAATAGGCTCAAGGCGTCTCTGAACAGTTGTTATAAGGATGACAGATTTTTTTTTTGAAGTGCGTAAAGGATTTTGGGCGTGAGTGGTTTTGTTCCCTAATCGCGCACCAAAACAAAATTTCCCAACGCATTTAAATTAATTGACAATCAATCTGTACAGAGACAAACTGGAATGCCCGTCTCATTATCTAATTTACGCTCACGAAAGAATGCCCGTCTGCTGTTCTTGCACAGGTGATCTGACAACCATAATACCATTATGATCACTCACCAAATCACCATACATGAAATGGCTCTACTATCAGCTAGTAAGTCGAATCAGACGACTATGTAGGTTAATAAATTTTTGCACATTATGACTTGTGCTGGGTCATGATGCATGTCGTTATAGATCTACCTATAGCAGAATCAGAAGCCATTAACCAAACGTGTGTCATCCTCGTCTGCTCGTAATATCGGCACATGTTGATGTCATTTGGGTTTGATTAATACGGCGCTCCCTAGCCGACGTTGTCACTTCCGAATTGATTCTGTCGTTATGTTATACATTTAGTAGAATGCCTGTGTGTGTAACAATTCTGTCGTTATGTTATACATTTAGTAGAATGCCTGTGTGTGTAACAATTCTGTCGTTATGTTATACAGTTAGTAGAATGCCTGTGTGTGTAACAATTCTGTCGTTATGTTATACAGTTAGTAGAATGCCTGTGTGTAACGTTTCTGTCGTTATGTTATACAGTTAGTAGAATGCCTGATGTGTAACAATTATGTCGTTATATACAATAGGTTTCTGGAATTCTGTCGTTATGTTATACATTTACTAGAATGCTGTGTGTGTAACAATTCTATCGTTATGTTTACATTTAGTAGAATGCCTGTGTGTGTAACAATTCTGTCGTTATGTTATACATTTAGTAGAATCTGTGTGTAACAATTTGTCGTTATGTTATACATTTAGTAGAATGCTAACACTTCTGTCGTTATGTTATACAGTTAGTAGAATGCCTGATGTAACAGATTTCTGTCGTTATGTTATACAGTTAGTAGAATGCCTGTTTGTAACGTTTCTGTCGTTATGTTATACAGTTAGTAGAATGCCTAATCGTGTAACGTTTCAAAATTTATGTTATACATTTAGTAGAATGCCTGTGTGTGTAACAATTCTGTCGTTATGTTATACATTTAGTAGAATGCCTGTGTGTAACGTTCCTGTCGTTATGTTATACAGTTAAAGAATGCCTGTGTGTGTAACAATTATGTCGTTATGTTATACAGTTAGTAGAATGCCTGTGTGTAACAATTATGTCGTTATGTTATACAGTTAGTAGAATCACCATGTGTGTAACGTTTCTGTCGTTATGTTATACAATTAGTAGAATGCCTGTGTGTGTAACACTTATGTCGTTATGTTATACAGTTAGTAGAATGCCTGTGTGTGTCAAGTATGTCGTTATGTCGTTATAGAATACCTTTAGTAAGAATCTGTCGTTATGTTATACATTTAGTAGAATGCCTGTGTGTAACGTTTCTGTCGTTATGTTATACAGTTAGTAGAATGTCTGTGTGTAACGTTTCTGTCGTTATGTTATCAGTTAGTAGAATGTTGATGTAACAATTTGTCGTTATGTTATACATTTAGTAGAATGTCCTTGTGTAACGTTTCTGTCGTTATGTTATACAGTTAGTAGAATGCCTGTGTGTAACGTTTCTGTCGTTATGTTATACATTTAGTAGAATGCCTGTGTGTGTAACAATTCTGTCGTTATGTTATACAGATAGTAGAATGCCTGTGTGCAACTATTCTGTCGTTATGTTATACAGTTAGTAGAATGCCTGTGTGTAATTTTTCTGTCGTTATGTTATACAGTTAGTAGAATGCCTGTGTGTAACTATTCTGTCGTTATGTTATACATTTAATAGAATGCATGTGTGCAATTTTTCTGTCGTTATGTTATACAGTTAGTAGAATGCGTGTGTGTAATTTTTCTGTCGTTATGTTATACAGTTAGTAGAATGCCTGTGTGCAACTATTCTGTCGTTATGTTATACATTTAGTAGAATGCCTGTGTGTAACTTTTCTGTCGTTATGTTATACAGTTAGTAGAATGCCTGTGTGCAAAGTTTCTGTCGTTATGTTATACATTTAGTAGAATGCATGTGTGCAATTATTCTGTCGTTATGTTATACATTTAGTAGAATGCCTGTGTGTAACTATTCTGTCGTTATGTTATACAGTTAGTAGAATGCCTGTGTGTGTAACTATTCTGTCGTTATGTTATACATTTAGTAGAATGCCTGCCTGTGTAACATTTCGACTTCTCAAGTCCGAGACAAACTCTGTCCGTTTGTCTCGTTCTCTGTCACACTTTTATTGCTTAACTAGTCAACATTGTAGACAGAACGCCATCACTGTCAAGGCTTAAATCTTAAGGCTGAATTTATGTTGTAAAATTAGTCGATAACCGTTATTCCTGTCTAAACATAAACTGTTAAGTCCAGATCTAAACCTTTCATATGAACTCTGTGTTGTGGTCAATGGTCGAGAAACGTCATTCAAGTCTAAACATAGACTGTTAAGTCCAGATTTAAATCTTTCATATGAACTCTGTGTTGTAGACAATGGTCCGGAAAAATTATTCTAGTCTAAACATGGACTGTTGAATCCAGATTTAAATCTTTCATATGAACTCTGTGTTGTAGACAATGGTCCGGAAAATGTATTCTAGTCTAAACATGGACTGTTGAATCCAGATTTAAATCTTTCATATGAACTCTGTGTTGTAGACAATGGTCCGGAAACGTTAGTCCAGTCTAAACATAGACTGTTGAATCCAGATTTAAATCTTTAATCTGAACTCTGTGTTGTAGACAATGGTCCGGAAACGTTATTCTAGTCTAAACATAGACTGTTGAATCCAGATTTAAACCTTTAATCTGAACTTTGTGTTGTAGACAATGGTCCGGAAACGTTATTCTAGTCTAAACATGGACTGTTGAATCCAGATCTAAACCTTTAATCTGAACTTTGTGTTGTAGACAATGATCGGGAAACTTCATTGGACTGCTGAATCCAGGTCTAAACCGTAGACTGTTCAGGGAAAGTTCAATCAGATCTAAATAAATTTAATCTGAACTGTTGTAGCCAATGGGTGAGAAGCGCCATTCCCGCCTAAGCGTTAGACTGTAAAGTTCAGATATAAATCTCTAATCTCAACTCTAGGTTGTAGCCAATGGTCGAGACACGTCAGTCCTGTCTAAACCTCGACTGTAATGTGTGTCCAGGTCTAAATCTTTAATCTGAACTGGTGTAGCCAATGGTCAGGAAACGTCATTTCAGTCTGAACATAGACTGTTGAGTGCAGGTTTAGATCTTTAATTTGAAGCACTTTATGTTTCGCAACGACCTACTCTCTCGCTCTCTCTCTCTCTCTCTCTCTCTCTCTCTCTCTCTCTCTCTCTCTCTCTCTCTCTCTCTCTCTCTCTCTCTCTCTCTCTCTCTCTCTCTCTCTCTCTCTCTCTCTCTCTCTCTCTCTCTCTCTCTCTCTCTCTCTCAATCTCTCTCTCTCTCTCTCTCTCTCTCTCTCTCTCTTCTCTCTCTCTCTCTCTCTCTCTCTCTCTCTCTCTCTCTCTCTCTCTCTCTCTCTCTCGTGTGTCTTTGACTCGACAACCGATCTCCCTATTCCCCCATCCTACGCCCCCCCCTGTATGAATGCTATAGTAAATAATGACCAACAGTGAAGCAAGGGCTCGTCGGATGTGAAGCAAATGACGTTGAATAAAGACGAGATAAATATGAAGAATAAACAGAAGAAAAAAATTCTGGCCACCATGGGGATCAAACCTCCGACCTCTGCGTCATCAGCCATCGCCTCGCCATGAGAGAAAGCGTGCTACCATCCGAGCTAACTACTACGGTGGTCAGAATTTGTTTCTGTGTTTTCATTGTATTTATTTCGACTTTATTCCTATGAAGCTTTCATATTATTTAATGCCATTTGTTTCACCCTTGAGTACTAGCAGGACATTTGCCCATTTCCCCCGCAATTCGATGAAATAATTAAACCACATGAGGGGAGCGGGGGCGGACAAGCGTAAAGGGGGTGTGGGGGGAGCGGGGGGGGAGGGTGCCAAATAGACCTGTCTACCTATCCTATCCTATGCACGTGCCTCGTTAGTCAACAAACGACGGTCTGGTGACCCGAGACACGCAAAGGTCATCCATCGCACGCGAACATTCACGAAGCAACTGGCGACACGAAAGGACGTGTATTCACTGGCTTCGTGCAATCACACGCACCACCACCGCCACCACCACCACTACCACCATCACTGGTAGTTGTGAGACTTTTTCTATCTTACATCAAACAAGAGAAGTCGGCCGTTATTAAATCAGGATTTTTGTTTGTTTTTGTTGCATTCTTAATCTTTCCAAGGTGGAGTTACAAACTGGGTTGGTTTTTTTTAATCAGAACTTGGTGCTGCAGGTTTTCGTGGAAATTTACGTTTATCTTTTAAATTCCATAGCTTTCTCTGTTGTACGCTGGTGATGGTTATTGAAATTTCTGTATTTGCTTATTTTATAACGAATTAACGGAAATTCTTGACGGAGAGATTGCAAAGACAGAGTCGTTAAAGGTGTGACAACATGAAGCAAATGATAGCCCTGAAGGAGAAATGGAGAGAGGTCCGGAAATACGTTGCCCTGGTGGGGGCATTTTGATCTACCTGCCCATTGGTGTTCCTTGGTATTTCGGTAAGGATTGATGACATGTTTTGATTTGTTTTGTTTTTCTCCTTTTAAATTCAGGGCCTGGTTCAAAAAAGTAGCTCAAGATTATAGGGCCCTGATGAGTGAGGGAGTAAGTGAGGGAATGAAAAAGAAAGAGAGAAGGGAGAGGCAGGTAGGGGGGGGGGGGTCACTATACGTCTTTTGAGGGATTTTTCTATGTTTTCTTGACGGACTTACAATACCTCCTTTTAGAACTTACTATATTATAATACGTCTATGGCCGAGCGGTTAGGCTGTCGGACTGGGAATCATGAGGTCCCGAATGCGAATCCTAGCAAAATCAGGTCAGACGTTGTGTTCCTTGGGAAAGACAGTTAACACGCATTAGGTACAAGCGCTAGCTGCGAACTTGGGAGTTTGCTAGACATCATTTGTAAACTTGCTACACGTCTTTTGGGAGTTTGCTAGACATCATTTGTAAACTTGCTACACGTCTTTTGGGAGTTTGTTATACATCATTTGTAAACTTGCTACACGTCTTTTGGGAGTTTGCTAGACATCATTTGTAAAACGTCTTTTGGGAGTTTGCTAGACATCATTGTGTAAACTTGCTACACGTCTTTTGGGAGTTTGCTACACATCATTTGTGAATTTGCTACACGTCTTTTGGGAGTTTGCTAGACACCATTTGGGGGCTTGCTGCTCGTCTTTTGGGAGTTACTAGACATCATTTGGGGGCTTGCTGCTCGTCTTTTGGGAGCTCACTAGACATCATTTCTGGGCTTGCTACACGATGCTTTTTTTTTTAGCGAGGGAGGAGGTTTACTACACATCTTTTGAAGGCCTACCATATTTCTTTTGAGAGCTTGCTATACGTCTTTTTCGGCCATAATATATGTCTTTGGGGGATTTACTACAAAAATTTTGGGAGCTTAATGTGCACTTTTCTTTTTGGAGGGGGTGGAAGGGGTGGGAGGGGGGGGGCAGGGGGGTTAGTGTTAATATTTTTGGAATTCGTTTTTTATGGGCTTTTTGGGCTTTACGACGTCTTTTAGGGCGTATTATACGTCTCTTTGTGCGCTTATTGTATATCTATTTAGCAACTTATTATATGTCTTTCTGGGCTTTCTATATGTCTATTTAGGAGCTTACTATACGTCTTCTGTTTTGGCTTACAAATCTTTTCAGAAGCTTACTTCTGCGCAGGACCTTAAACGTCTTTTTGGAGCTTACTATATGTATTTTAGGGAACTTACTACATATCTGTTTGTCTTTGTCATAGTTTACTATTAGCATATTTGGGAGATTATTGTACACTTCTTGGGGGCTTACTATACGTTTTTTGGTGAGTTAAGTATTATTCTTTTTGGAGCTTACTGCACGTCATTCTGGAACAAAAATTTTTGGAGCTTACTGTACGTTAATGAAGCTTAGTATACGTCGTTGTAGGAGCTTACTGTACGTCATTCTGGAAGCTTAGTATACGTCGTTTTAGGAGCTTACTGTACGTCATTCTGGAAGTTAGTATACGTCGTTTTAAGAACTTACTGTACGCCATTCTGGAAGCTTAGTATACGTCGTTTTAGGAGCTTTACTGTACGCCATTCTGGAAGCTTAGTATACGTCGTTTTGGAGCTTACTGTACGTCATTCTGGAAGCTTAGTTAGTCAACTTATTATACGTCATTCTCTTAGAGAGTCGTTTTCTGATTTTGTCTCTTTTAGTTTTTCCTACTACTCTTTTTAGATATTTCATTTCAGCTGCTTGTAATCTAGTGTATTATCTACTGTCTAAGGTCTAGGTTTCACTGCCTTAGTCGAGAGTAGGACAATAAACTGTGTTGTTTGCCATTTGGGTTTTTGTTGACAATTCTTTTTACAAATGCCTTTCCTAGATGTTATATATTGTCATTGTCGTTTGGATTCTTTGGCTGATTTCTTCTATTAATTTTCCCATATACTTGGGAGCTTTGAACTTGTTTTATCTTCTCCTGTCCAATTTAAGATTTTGTGTTGTATGTTCACTAGTAACTAGCATTGTTTTGGTTTTCTTTGCATTTAGTCTCATTCTCTTTTTTGATTCATTGTTGATATTCAACTGAAGGTCATTTTCTGATTTTCCAAACAAAACTAAATCATCGGTAAATGAAACATTGATACATTTACTGGTTTGAGCTTCCACATACCTTCATTCATTTTCTTCATTTTTGGGGATGCCTTTGCGACTGAATCAATAAATTATGTGATAAACAAAAGATTGTAGGCTCAACCCTATCTTACCCCTATATCTTCATCAAATGTTTCCAGATACTCTCACTGCACACGTTGGTTTATTGTAAAAATATGTAATACGAAGGAGCCACAGTGGAGTGAAGTCAAAGCGAAATATGACAATAAGTGACAACTCCACTAATAAAGACAGAGCAAACACGTGACGTTTCGGGTATAACCCTTCGTCAGACATAAAGGAGAAAAACAAACGAGAAATATTTAGAATCTAGATCTAAGTAATACCTCCGGCATCACACAATGTGATGTCAGAATAAAAACATGAAAGAAAAAGACAGTGATGTTAAGAAACGTAGCAGTTTTAAGAGCGAGTGGAAGGTTCAGATCTAGAATGAAATAAAAATATGGAAGCTAATAAAAGGTGATAGGAGATAGAGAGAATCGTTTTAGGAGCTTACTGTACGCCATTCTGGAAGCTTAGTATACGTCGTTTTAGGAGCTTACTGTACGTCATTCTGGAAGCTTAGTATACGTCGTTTTAGGAGCTTACTGTACGTCATTCTGGAAGCTTAGTATACGTCGTTTTCTGATTTTGTCTCTTTTAGTTTTTCCTACTACTCTTGAGTTAGATAGAACAAAATTTCAGGATAAATGTAAGACTAGATGTATTATCTCACTGGGTCTAAAGAAATGATAGGATAAATTAAGATTAGATCTATATCTCACTGGGTCTAGAATAGAAGAAATAATAGATAATGAATGAAAGTTGTATAAATCAAGACAAAAATTTACACTGAAGGTGTGAAATTTTAAATTGACAATTCTTGTTTATTTACAAATGCCTTTCCTAGATGTTATATATTTATTGTCATTTCTTCGTTTGGATTCTTTGGCTGATTTCTTACATTTATTAATTTTTTCCTGAGTTAATGAGTACTCCTAATACCACAATTGTAGCTTTGAACTTGTTTTATCTTCTCCTGTCCAATTTAAGATTTTGTGTTGTATCTTCACTAGTCTCTCTCTCATTGTTTTCTCTCTTTCTTTGCATTTAGTCTCATTCCTCTTTTATTGATTCATTGTTGATATTCAACTGAAGGTCATTTTCTCTATTTTCCAAACAAATCTCCCTTCTCATCTTTAATTGAAACTTATTTTGATATTTTTATTTATTCTGATCTGAACCTTTCTCGCTCTTATACCTCCATTCATTTTCTTCATTTTTGAGGATGCCTTTCTCCTTTATGACTGAATCTGATAAATTATGTGATAAACAAAAGAGGACTTAGATCAATTCTAAATCTTACTCGTTTGTTATCTGACGAAGGGTTCAAACGTCACGTGTTTCCTGTCTTTATTAGTGTTGTCACTTATTGTCATATTTATTGTAAAAATATGTAATAGCTTATATTATATTTTGCTCTACATTGTGTTCTTTTAAGGAATGCCATAGTCCGTCCCTTCTCACTGTGTTAAATACCTTTTCTAAGTCAATAAAACACAGGTGCAAGTCAATGTTTCTTTCAAGGATTTTTTCTATTATTTGTCTCATTGTCATTATGTGGTCTTGTGCATGTCTTTCTTTTAAATCCACTCTGATGTTTTTTTTAATCTGATCCTCAATTCTTTTCCTTAGTCTCATTTCTAGTATCTTGGCATACACTTTTCCTGGTACGCTAAGTAGTGATATCCCTCTATAGTTTGAACATTCCATAGTTGATCCTTTCTTATGTATTGGTACTACCGTTCCCTTTTTCCAGTCGTCTGGCATCTGTTTGGACTTCTATGCTTGTTGGCATATTGCATGTAGTAATTTGTATGCCTCTCTCCCTTGGTTTTTAATCATTTCTGAATATATTTGATCTTCTCCTGGGGCCTTTCCTTACTTCGTTTTTCTTATAGCTGTTTGGATTTCTTCCTTAAAGTATGATTTGATTCTACATTTTCTATTCCTTATCATTTTTTCTTTCTTTCTGTAATGGCTACAATGTCTACTTTGAAAGTTTCCATTTCTTCAACTAATTCTATCTCCATTTCATTTATTGCCCTAATACTCCTTGTTCCAAAAATCACAGTCCGTGTTCGTTTCCATTTTCATCGTTGTAACGTCAAGCCGGGTGTATTGTATTTATTTCTCTGAATTAGTTTGGTTTTGGATAAGCAGGGGATTAACCCACTGTATCCTAGGTAGATGGGCGGGTCCACCTCAAGGCCTCTTACCAGACCTTGTTATTTTCTGTCAGGGTTAACTCCCTTAGCCTTTGGTCATCCAAGACCAGGCTACAAAGCAGTAAGTTGTTCTTTTCTGTCAGGGGGTTATCTCCCTTAGTCTTTGGTAAACTAAAACCAGTCTGCAAGGCAGCAGGTTGCTTCCTGTCAGGTTTCACTCCCTTAGCCTTTAGTCAGCAAAGACCCGCCTGCAAGGCAACAGGAGACTTGTGGAGGGCGGGATCGTTTACTCTCCATACGGGTACTTACCTGTGCACTTCCCGGGAAATTAAGTATCAGCCCCTAAAAAAGACTTTTAATAGTTGTTTAAAAGGACGTATTGTAAGCCCCAATGAGTTATAACAAGCTCGAATAAGACGTAAAGTAATCCCTAGCAAAGGTGTGTATTACAAGTAACACACCAGTATCTGCGTCCTTCATCTATCTCTCTCTCTCTCTCTCTCTCTCTCTCTCTCTCTCTCTCTCTCTCTCTCTCTCTCTCTCTCTCTCTCTCTCTCTCTCTCTCTCTCTCTCTCTCTCTCTCTCTCTCTCTCTCTCTCTCTCTCTCTCTCTCTCTCTCTCTCTCTCTCTCTCTCTCTCTCTCTCTCTCTCTCTCTCTCTCTCTCTCTCTCTCTCTCTCTCTCTCTCTCTCTCTCTCTCTCTCTCTCTCTCTCTCTCTCTCTCTCTCTCTCTCTCTCTCTCTCTCTCTCTCTCTCTCTCTCTCTCTCTCTCTCTAGATTCTCTCTGATTCTCTCTCTCTCTCTCTCATCTTTTATTACTCTAGTATATGTAATCCTTCGTTTACTACAAAAAAAAAAAAATAAAAACAATTAACCGAAGGATTGTTCAAGATAAGGTGGTCAAGTAGCTGTTTCCCATCACTCAATAATATAATTCATTAGCTTTTGAGATTTCCATGATTCCAAATTGACTTGTATACCATCTGATTGTCATAATAACAGTGTTGTCAGGGGAAATGATTGGATGGTAAAACTAGACTGTGTAATGAAACATCAAACTTGTAAAGAAGGGACTAATGATCTTCTATAATAGATAAAAATTTTTATCACAACTTTACACACATAGGTGGAAATATATATATATATATATATATATATATATATATATAATATATATATATATATATATATATATATATTATTCTTATATATATATATATATTATTTTGATAGATAGATGAATTGATAGATCTATGTGTTATATGGATATTAGATAATAAAACACATAGATAAATCAATATTTCTTTCAAGGATTTTTTAGATATTATTTGATAGTCATTAGATAGATAGATAGATAGATAGATACATACATACATACATACATACATACATACATACATACATACATACATACATACATACATACATACATACATACATACATACATACATACATACATACACATACATACATACATACATACATAGATACATGCATACATACATACAAAGATACATACATACATAGATACATATAATCATAAATACATAGATACATAGATAGATAAATAAACAGATAGATAGAAAGACAGATAGATAGATAGATAGATAGATAGATAGATAGATAGATAGATAGATATATAGATATAGATAGATAGAAATATAGATAGATAGATAGATAGATAGATAGATAGATAGATAGATAGATAGATAGATAGATAGATAGATAGATAGATAGATACACAGATAGACAAATAGATAGATAGAGAGAAAGACAGAGAGACAGGTGGACAAATAGATAGATGATAGATGATATATAAATCAAGAGATACGTCTTGCATAATATAATTTATACTTCCGTCACTTACAGGTAATCTGGCCACCTACGTCAGCTCTTATTTCCACTCTATGGCCGACTCTGAGACTGACTTGATTGACCCGCAATGGATTTTCTCAGCCTTCATCATCGCTTTCTCTCTGTCTGTCACGGCGTCCGGC
The DNA here is from genome assembly GCA_037039925.1 of Doris montereyensis. Lineage (NCBI taxonomy): Eukaryota > Metazoa > Mollusca > Gastropoda > Nudibranchia > Dorididae > Doris > Doris montereyensis. Next base: position 32,418 of record JAXRKP010002401.1, read on the forward strand.
TTTCTAGCAGAGAAGCTTGGAGTCAGGATTACACTGCTCATCGCCTTGGTTATTCACAGGTACTTATTTTCTCTTTCTGTTTTAAGTAAGTTTAAGTTCCTTCAAAGCCATTAGGACCTCCTAGATGACATGAAAGCCCCAAAGGAACAAAGACGAGACAAACACAAGGTATAGGCAGAAGAAAATCTTGGCCGCCATTGGGATTGAACGGCACCCATCACCTCGCCATGAAAAGAAAGCGCGCTACCAACCGAGCTAACATTTGTTTCTGCCTATTCCTTGTGTTTGTCTCGTCTTTGTTCTATGGGGATTTCATATTATCTTATGTTATTACCTTCACTTCCGACATGCCCCTTGCATCACTGTTTGTCTTTACCTAGGACATCCTAATAGAATCGGGGGCTTATCCTGGTTTCCGTAGCGGAACAGGTGGTACTAATCATCTTCTGACAGGTCGGGACAGGCGGTACTAATCACTTTCTGGACAGGTCGGATGCTAGACTGACACAGATTTTTTACAGGTGATACTAATCACCTCCTGGACACGGATGCTAGACTGACACAGGTTTTTTACAGGTGAAACTAATCACCTCCTGGACAGGTCGGATGCTAGCCTGACACCAGTTTTTTACAGGTGGTACTAATCACCTCCTGGACAGGTCGGATGCAGCCTGACACAGGTTTTTACAGGTGATACTAATCACCTTCTGGACAGGTCGGATGCTAGCCTAACACAGGTTTTTTACAGGTGACACTAATCACCTTCTGACAGGTCTCCTGGACAGGTCGGTGGTACTAATCACCTCCTGGACAGGTCGGATGCTAGCCTAACGTGGGCTGTTGCTGAATCGAGTCTGCTCTTTCCCTAAGGAACAAAACGTGGGACCTAGTTTTGCTAGGATTCGAATCCGGGCCTAACGTGGGCTGTTGCTGAATCGAGTCTGGGGAAATTCTGGTTTTAAGTGTCTTTCCTAATGCTGGAACAAAACGTGGGACACTAGATTTTGTCTGAAGGATTCGATGGTGTAATCCGATATCTTTTCAGACACCATCCACACTATACAATTTATTAGAACCACTCATTATACAATTTATTGAGGTCACGTCTTTCAATTTATTCGATTTTTGTTCCTTATTCTCATGCAACAAACAATTTATCAGCTCGGATCTTTTTCAATTTATTATAACTTCCCTGGTTTATGAATCCAGTTTGATCGATTAGAAACACACATATATACTTTTTAGAACACACATCCATACATTATACAATTTATTAGAACACACATCCATACATTATACAATTGATTAGAACACACATCCATACATTATACAATTTATTAGAACACACATCCATACATTATACAATTTATTAGAACAAACATCCATACATTATACAATTTATTAGAACACACATCCATATACTATACAATTGATTAGAACAAACATACATTATACAATTTATTAGAACACACATTCATACATTATACAATTTATTAGAACACACATCCATACACTATACAATTTATTAGAACACATCCATCCATATTAGAACACACATATACAATTGATTAGAACAACACATCCATACATTATACATTTAATTTATTAGACACACACATCACTATACAATTGATTAGAACACACATCCATACACTATACAATTATTAGAACAAACATCCATACATTATACACACATCCATACATTATACAATTTATTAGAACACACATCCATACATTATACAATTTATTAGAACACACATCCATATAATATACAATTGAATTAGAACAAACATCCATACATTATACAATTTATTAACAACACACATCCATACATTATACAATTTATTAAAACACACATCCATACATTATACAATTGATTAAAACACACATCCATTTATTATACAATTGATTAGAACACACATCCATATACTATACAATTGATTAGAACACACATCCATTTATTATACAATTGATAATAACAAGAAAAGAACATGTTATTAAGAGTGTTCGTGCACATATTAAAAAAGCTAGGATCTACATCAATATTATTGTTTTAGGTCAATATACATTTACATGTCCAACTTGAGAAAAATGTTTCCCATAAAAAATCAGGAGAAGCGTACTCGTTTAACTTTGTCTTGTTTTTAATTTTCAATAAATTAAACGTGTAGGCTAGCGTCAATGTAATTGACTAGTTTGTGTTGAATAGACATAACGTGTAGCTAGCGTCAATGTGTTGACTAGTTTGTGTTGAATAGACTTAACTTGTAGGCTAGCCTCACTGTGTTGACTAGTTTGTGTTCAATAGACTTAACGTGTAGGCTAGCATCACAGTGTATACTAGTCTGTGTTGAATAGACTTAACGTGTAGGCTAGCATCAATGCATCTAGTTTGTGTTGAATAGACTTAACGTGTAGGATAGTAGGACTGTGTTGACTAGTTTGTGTTGAATAGACTAAACGTGTAGGCTAGTATCAATGTGTTGACTAGTTTGTGTTGAATAGACTTAACGTGTAGGCTAGCATCAATGTGTTGACTAGTTTGTGTTGAATACACTTAACGTGTAGGATAGTATCAATGTGTTGATTAGTTTGTGTTGAATAGACTTAACGTGTAGGCTAGCATCAATGTGTTGACTAGTTTGTGTTGAATAGACTTAACGTGTAGGCTAGCATCAATGTGTTGACTAGTTTGTGTTGAATAGACTTAACGTGTAGGTGTAGGACTAATTTGTGTTGAATAGGACTGTGTTGACTAATTTGTGTTGAATAGACTTAACGTGTAGGCTAGTATCAATGTGTTGACTAATTTGTGTTGAATAGACTTAACGTGTAGGCTAGAATCAATGTGTTGACTATTTTGTGTTGAATAAACTTAACGTGTAGGCTAGAATCAATGTGTTGACTAGTTTCTGTTGAATAGACTTAACGTGTAGGCTAGCATCAATGTGTTGACTAGTTTGTGTTGAATATACTAAACGTGTAGGCTAGCATCAATGTGTTGACTAGTTTGTGTTGAATATACTAAACGTGTAGGCTAGCATCAATGTGTTGACTAGTTTGTGTTGAATATACTAAATGTGTAGGCTAGCATCAATGTGTTGACTAGTTTGTGTTGAATAAACTAAACGCGTAGGCTAGCATCAATGTGTTGACTAGTTTGTGTTGAATAGACTTAACGTGTAGGCTAGTATCAATGTGTTGACTAGTTTGTGTTTAGACTTAACGTGTAGGCCAGTATCAATGTGTTGACTAGTTTGTGTTGAATAGACTTAATATGTAGGCTAGTATCAATGTGTTGACTAGTTTGTGTTGAATAGACTTAATGTGTAGGCTAGCATCAATGTGTTGACTAGTTTGTGTTGAATAGACTTAACAATAGAGTATCACTGTGTGTTGACTAGTTTGTGTTGAATAGACTTAACGTGTAGGCTATCATCAATGTGTTGACTAGTTTGTGTTGAATAGACTTAACGTGTAGGATAGCATCAATGTGTTGACTAGTTTGTGTTGAATAGACTTAACGTGTAGGTTAGCATCAATGTGTTGACTAGTTTGTGTTGAATAGACTTAACGTGTAGGCTAGCATCAATGTGTTGACTAGTTTGTGTTGAATAAACTAAACGTGTAGGCTAGCATCAATGTGTTGACTAGTTTGTGTTGAATAAACTTAACGTGTAGGTTAGTATCAATGTGTTGACTAGTTTGTGTTGAATAGACTTAACGTGTAGGTTAGTATTAATGTGTTGACTAGTTTGTGCTGAATAGACTTAACGTGTAGGTTAGTATCAATGTGTTGACTAGTTTGTGTTGAATAGACTTAACGTGTAGACTAGTATGAATGTATTGAACAAGTTTGTGTTGAATAGACTAAACGTATAGAACTAACATCAATGTGTTGACTAGTTTGTGTTGAATAGATTTAAAGTGTAGACTAGTATCAATGTATTGACTAGTTTGTGTTGAATTATTAACGTGTAGGCTAGTATCAATGCATGACTAGTTTGTGTTGAATTATTAACGTGTAGGCTAGTATCAATGCGTTTACTAGTTTGTGTTGAATAGACTTAACGTGTAGGCTAGTATCAATGCGTTGACTAGTTTGTGTTGAATAGAGTTAACAGGCCAGTATCAATGCGTTGACTAGTTTGTGTTGAATAGAGTTAACGTCTAGGCTTGTATCAATGCGTTGACTAGTTTGTGTTGAATAGAGTTAACCATAGGCAGTATCAATGCGTTGACACAGTTTGTGTTGAATAGAGTTAACGTGTAGGCTAGTATCAATGCGTTGACTAGTTTGTGTTGAATAGAGTTAAACTAGGCTAGTATCAATACATTATACATTGTGTTAGAATACACATCCATATAGGCTATATCATTGTTTTCCATCATTATAGTTTAGTGTTGATATTATACAATTGAATAACGAGTATCCATACACTATACTAGTTTGATTAGAACACACATCCATACACTATACAATTGATTAGAACACACATCCATACATTATAAATTGATTAGAACACACATCCATTTATTATAGTTTGTGTTGAATAGACTTATCCATACACTAGTATCAATTGATTAGAACACACATTACACTATACAATTTAGAACAAACATCCATACATTAACAATTGATTAGAACAAACATCCATACATTATCAATGTGTTGAACTACATTTACATTATACAATTTATTAGAACACACATCCATATAATATACAATTGATTAGTTGATCTAGTACATTATACAATTTATTAAAACACACATCCATACATTATACAATTTATTAAAACACACATCCATACATTATGACTTAGAACACACATCCATTTAAATACAATTGATTAGGAACATCACATGTGTTGACTAGTTACAATTGATTAGAACACACATCCATTTATTATACAATTGATAATAACAAGAAAAGATCATGTTATTAAGACTAGTTTGTGTTGAATAGAAAAGCTAGGATCTACATCAATATTATTGTTTTAGGTCAATGTTTACATGTCCAACTTGAGAAGTTTGTGTTGAATAAAAAAACAGGTAGGGAGAAGTTTAAACTTAAACGTGTGTTTTTGACTAGTTTGTGTTGAATAACATAACGCAGGCTAGATCAATGTGTTGACTAGTTTGTGTTGAATGACTTAACGTGTTAGCATCAATGTGTTGACTAGTTTGTGTTGAATAGACTTAACGTGTAGGCTAGCATCAATGTGTTGACTAGTTTGTGTTGAATAGAACGTGTAGGTTAGCATCAAACTAGTTTGTGTTGAATAGACTTGTAGGCTAGTTTGTGTTGCATCAATGTGTTGACTAGTTTGTGTTGAATAGACTTAACGTGTAGGCTAGTATCAATGTGTTGACTAGTTTGTGTTGAATAAACTTAACGTGTAGGCTAGCATCAATGTGTTGACTAGTTTGTGTTGAATAGACTTAACGTGTAGGCTAGCATCAATGTGTTGATTAGTTTGTGTTGAATACTTGTCTAATCAATGTGTTGACTAGTTTGTGTTGAATAGACTTAACGTGTAGGATAGTAACTGTGTTGACTAATTTGTGTTGAATAGACTTTAGTATCAATGTGTTGACTCAATTTGTGTTGAATAGACTTAACGTGTTAATCAATGTGTAGATAATTTTGTATTGAGTATGACTTAACGTAGGCTGTATTGTCTAATTTGTATTGAATAAACTTAAACTAGAATATGTAACGTTGAATAGGTAGGCTAGCATCAATGTGTTGACTAGTTTGTGTTGAATAGACTAAACGTGTAGGCTAGTATCAATGTGTTGACTAGTTTGTGTTGTAGGCTAGTTTGTGTTGACTAGTTTGTGTTGAATAAACTAAACGTGTAGGTTATCAATGTGTTGACTAGTTTGTGTTGAATAGACTAAACGCGTAGGCTAGCATCAAGTTGACTAGTTTGTGTTGAATAGACTTAACGTGTAGGCTAGTATCAATGTGTTGACTAGTTTGTGTTGAATAGACTTAAACGTGTAGGCTAGTATCAATGTGTTGACTAGTTTGTGTTGAATAGACTTTAGGCCAGCATCAATGTGTTGACTAGTCTGTGTTGAAGAGACTTTAACTTAACAATGTGTAGACTAGCTTGTGTTAGTATCAATGTGTTGACTAGTTTGTGTTGAATAGAATTAACGAGTAGGCTTAACGTAGTAGGTATCAATGTGTTGACTAGTTTGTGTTGAATAGACTTAACGAGTAGGATAGTATCAATGTGTTGACTAGTTTGTGTTGAATAAACTTAACGTGTAGGTTAGCATCAATGTGTTGACTATAATAAACCAAACGTGTACTAGCATCAATGTGTTGACTAGTTTGTGTTGAGTAAACTAAAGACTATCAATGTGTTGACGTGTAAAGGTAGGTTAGTATCAATGTGTTGACTAGTTTGTGCTGAATAGACTTAACGTGTATAGACTAATGTGTTGACTAGTTTGTGTTGAATAGACTTAACGTGTAGGTTAGTATTAATGTATTACTAGTTTGTGTTGAATAGACTAACGTGTAGGCTAGTTGTGTTGACTAATTTGTGTTGAATAGACTAAACGTGTAGGCTAACATCAATGTGTTGACTAGTTTGTGTTGAATAGCTAAAGTGTAGACTAGTATCATGTATTGTTAGTTTGTGTTGAATAGAATTAATGTAGGCTAGTATCAATTAGTTTGTGTTGAATAGAATTAACGTGTAGGAACTCTAGTTTGCTGAATAGAATTAAGGTCCAATGCGTTGACAGTTTGTGTTGAATAGAGTTAACGTCTAGGCTTGTACCAATGCGTTGACTAGTTTGTGTTGAATAGAGTTAATGTGTAGGCTAGTATCAATGCGTTGACTAGGTTGTGTTGAATAGAGTTAACCTCTAGGCTTGTATCAATGCGTTGACTAGTTTGTGTTGAATAGAGTTAACGTCTAGGCTTGTATCAATGCTGTGTTGTAGGTTGTGTTGCCAATAGAGTTAACGTGCCTTTCCCAGATGGTTATATATTTGTCTTTGTTGACTTAGTTTTCCCTCTTGAGTTAACACTCCTTAATTGTAGCTGTGAACTTGTTTAAATCACCGCGTAAGATTTTGTGTTTTGTAGTTCTAGCATTATTTTAGCTTTTCATTTACTCTCAATCTTTTATCTAGTTCATTGTTCGTACTGTGTATTCGACTGAAGATCATTTTCTGATTTTCGAAACAGAATTAAAACAGCAAATGAAAGGGATAGCATTTCTGGCTGGTTTGAGCTTCCACAACCTACACTCATTTTGAGGTGTTGAAATAAATTGAACAAAACAAAAATGGGCTTAGGTTGTCTTCTTTATATCTATAAAATGATATGTTTCCAGCTACTCACTGCACATGTTGGTTTATTGTAAAAAACACTTTTAATTGCTTCTATTAAATTGTGCTCTACAATGTGTTCTTTTGAGGAATGCCATGTTCCTCCTCACAGTGTCAAATGCCTTTTTCTAAATCTATAAAACACAGGTGCAAGTCAATGTTTCTTTCAAGGAATTTTTGTATTATTTGTTTAATTGTAAATATGTGATTTTGTGCTTCATCCTGGTCTAAATCCACTCTGATGCTCTTCAATCTGATCCTCTACTCTTTTCCTTAGTCTCATTTCCAGTATCCTGGCATATACTTTTCCTGGAACGTTGAGTAGTGATATCCCTCTATAGTTTGAACATTTCATAGTTGATCCTTTCTTATGTATTGGTACTACCGTTCCTTTTTCCAGTCGTCTGGCACCTGTTTGGACTTCCATGTTTGTTGGCATATTGCTTGTAACAGTTTGTATGCCTCTCGCCCTTGGTTTTTAATCATTTCTGGATAAACTTGATCTGCCCTGAGGTCTTTCCTAATGTTGCTTTTCTTATAGCTGTTTGGATTTTTCCATTGACATATCTACATCTTCAGTTGACTCCTCTGGATTACTTGTTACTCTTCCTAATTGATCTTTACTCCTTGTTTCATACGTTCTGGAGGGACTATGTGATGATTGAAAATACTTTCTCCACGTTTTCATGATTTGGCTGTCTTCTTTCATTATTTCTCATTTGACATTCTTAATTTTTCGTAATGGGCATGTTTAGGTCTTTCTCATGCTCTTCATTGCCCCCCCCCCCCCCACCCCCCCCCCCCAGAACAGCTTTTGATTTCCTTTGATAGCTTTCTTGGAGTCTTTGTCCAAACTCTTCCCATTGTACCTGTTTTGCTTTCTTCAGTTCCTCTGGCGATAGTTCTCTTATTCACGTAATCTATCCTATCTTGCTTCCAGGCATCCTTCTTTTCTTTGATCTTAATCTTGACATTCTGATTTAACCATGCTGTTCTTTTTCCTATCTCCTTTTTTGTTTCCTACAACATACCTCTTCAGTACAACTGAGGAGTGTGTCTTTATACATTTGCTATTTTTCTTCTATTGTGCTATTATTCAGATCCATCTGCCTTTCACTGATAAATCTTTTTTTATAATAGATTGGTATATATGTTTTATTTTTGGTTTATTTAGTTCCTCTATTTTGAGTTTAGTAGCTTTCTTCTCTTTTCTTTTCTGTTTGTTTTCTTCAGTCAGTAATCTCATTTTGGCTGTCGCTAGGTGATGATCACTAACTATTTCTGTTCCTCTGTTTACTTTTGCATCCAATGTACTGTAAAAGGGAGCTGTGGTCTATCATTAACTTTTAACACCTGTATTCATTTATTCTTGTATATTTGTGGATAACTTTATGAGGGAAAAAAGGTATTTGCTATTTTCATGTTATTCTTTAGACAAAATCTATTAGTCTCTCTCCATTTGGAGAAGTTGTTGTCTCTCATTCTTTACCTATTACTCCTCCTGACGTTTCTATATTGTTGCTTACTCTAGCGTTTAAATCTCCTAAAGGCGTTAGTTCCTTTTTGGGTTTGAGATTCTCTGCAGCTATTTGTAAATGTTATTCGAAGATATATTTCTTTTTCGTCTTCGTTTGGTCCATAAGCTATTAATAATTTAATTTCTCTTCCTTTTGGTTTAATATTTACCTCTAATAGCCGTGGGCTTATATATTTCCAAGTTTCTAGTAGCTATTCATGCCTTTTATGCACTAGGAGGCCTACTCCTGCTCTAGCTCTATCTTTGACATCTACTCCTGAGAAGATTAAAATATTATTTGGTCCTACATTTTCTATTCCTTGTTCTTTTTTCTTTGTTTCCGTAATGGCCAAAATATCTACTTTGAATTTTTGCATTTCTTCAACTAATTCTAACTCTTTTCAATTTATTGCCCTAACATTCCATGTTCCAAAAATCACAGTCCGTGTTCGTTTCCATTTTCGTCGTTGAAAGCTCAAGCCGGGTATATTACATTTATTTCTCTGAATCAGTTTGGTTTAGGATAAGTAGGGGATTAGCCCACTGTACCCAAGGTAGATGGTGGGGCTGCCACCTTGAGGCCCCCCTCAAGGCATTGTTACTTTCTATCAGGGTTAACTCCTTAACCTTTGGTCAGTCAAGACCGACCTGCAAGGCAGCAGGTTTTTTCTGTCAGAGTTAACTCCCTTAGCCTTTGGTCATCAAGACTCACCTGTAATCCAGCAAGAGACTCGCGGAGAGGGCGGAATCGTTTACTCCTCGTACAGGTGCTTACATCCACTGCCCGGTAAAATATTTCTATGATGAATAAATGTACATTGTTCATAGTGATTACTGTATTACGTTCAATCATTTTTAAAACTACATGATTGTAATTAAGATGTATGGGGCATTTAAAGGTCAAATGACCTATATAGCCTCCTACAGGATATGATATGATATGTTATTAATATTATTAAACTAAACACCATCAATCACATTATGCGTTGTCTTCTAGTAATAATAATGTAAAGAAACAGTCTGAGATTGAAGCAATTGCCTCTCTGTTAAGTTACTCTCTACCAGAAGCCTTGGATGACTTGCAAAATGATATCCCTGTTTTGATTGAGAAACACTTGGTAACCCCAGAGTCGCGTTGTATCATAGGAATGAAGTTCCCTTTGTAAACAAGATAGCCAGCTGTGTTGGAGTGTGTTATGAGACAGCTGTC
>JAXRKP010002402.1:7500-20000 GCA_037039925.1 Doris montereyensis
TCTCATCTAAGCATCCACATTACATCTCATCTAAGCATTCACATTACATCTCATCTAAGCATCCACATTACATATCATCTAAGCATCCACATTACATATCATCTAAGCATCCATCTAAACATCCACATTACATCTCATCTAATCATCCACATTACATCTCATCTAAGCATCCACATTACATCTCATCTAAGCATCCACATTACGTCTCATCTAAGCATCTACATTACATCTCGTTTAAGCCTGCAGATAAAACAAATTATATCGTATCATCTAAACATCCACATTACATCTCTTCTAAGCATCCACATCACGCAAGCTACATGACATGTCATCTAAGCATCCACAGTACATCTCATATAGGCCTTCACATTACATCTCATCTAAGCATCCACATTACATCTCATCTGAACATCCACATTACATCTCATCTAAGCATCCACATTACATCTCATCTAAGCATCCACATTACATCTCATTTAAACATCCACATTACATCTCATCTAAGTATCTACATTACATCTCATTTAAACATCCACATTACATCTCATTTAAACATCCACATTACATTTCATCTAAGTATCCACATTACATCTCATTTAAACATCCACATTACATCTCATCTAAGCATCCACATTACATCTCATCTAAGCATCCACATTATATTTCATCTAAGCATCCACATTACATCTCATTTAAACATCCACATTACATCTCACCTGAACATCGACACTACATTTCATCTAAGCATCCATATTCCATCTCATTTAAACATCCACATTACATCTCATATAAGTATATACATTACATCTCATCTAAGCATCCACATTACATCTCATCTAAGTATATACATTACACCTCATCTAAGCATCCACATTACATCTCATCTAAGTATCTACATTACACCTCATCTAAGCATCCACATTACATCTCATATAAGCATCCACATTATATCTCATCTAAACATGTACATTACATCTCATCTAAGCATGTACATTACATCTCATCTAAACATGTACATTACATCTCATATAAGCATCCACATTACATCTCATCTAAACATGTACATTACATCTCATATAAGCATCCACATTACATCTCATCTAAACATGTACATTACATCTCATCTAAGCATGTACTTTTACATCTCATCTAAACATGTACATTACATCTCATCTAAACATGTACATTACATCTCATCTAAACATGTACATTACATCTCATCTAAACATGTACATTACATCTCATCTAAACATGTACATTACATCTCATCTAAACATGTACATTACATCTCATCTAAACATGTACATTACATCTCATCTAAGCATGTACATTACATCTCATCTAAACATGTACATTACATCTCATCTAAACATGTACATTACATCTCATCTAAACATGTACATTACATCTCATCTAAGCATGTACATTACATCTCATATAAGCATCCACATTACATCTCAAGTAAGCATGTACATTACATCTCATCTAAACATGTACATTACATTTCATCTAAGCATGTACATTACATCTCATCTAAACATGTACATTACATCTCATCTAAGCATGTACATTACATCTCATCTAAACATCTTCATTATATCTCATTTTAATATCTACATTATATTTCATTTAAGCGTCCACATTACATCTCGTCTAAGCATCCGCATTATGTCACTGTGTCAAATGAGTCCTGTGTGTTCCTTATCAGCCCACCTTCCTTTCTGATCACCCCGTCAAGTCTCCTGCTATCAAATTTAGTTATGTTCCCACCCCAACTGGGAAGCCCATAGGTCAACAGCGAACATATAACTGACGCATTGAATATTTGTAATAGGTGCGTATCGACATAAAAATATATCAGTTTTCTCATGCAATAAAGCCGTGTGTTCGCTTTTTCGTGATGTTGTCTGTGTTCTCGGTCCAATTCAATGTGTTATCAATTATTATTCCTAAATATTTGAAGTTCTGTACTCGCTCAATTTTTATCCTTTTTATGATAACTGGGGGGGAGGGGGTTCAATTTTATTTTTCCGGAAATCAATTATTATTTCTTTAGTTTTTTAAATATTTAATTCAATGTAGTTTTGGTCGCACCAGCTCACAAAATTGTATACTTCACTCAAATAGTTATTGTCATTGTCATTAATTTTAAGTCCAATTTCCACAGTATCGTCCGCGTATTTGTCTATGATGACGTCGTCATGTATGGATCTACAGTCTGCGGTGTACAGGAGAAGAGAAATGGGGATATTACTGTGCCCTGGGAAGCACCAGAATTAGTATATAATGTGTCAGAAGTAAGGTCAACGGAAGGTTTGGTTTGGTTTTCTAAGAGAAAGGGGAAGATGAACGCCGCATTTTGACAAATTGTGGGTGGTTGCTGAGGTAATCTAAAATCAAAAGTAGTGTTAGCGTTGACAGTCATTTTAAGGAGATTTTTAGCGAGTATGTGTGGTTGGATGGTGTTAAATGCACTAAAAAAATCGTAAAAAATAATTCGGATAGAACTGCCTTTTTTGTCAAGATGTAAGTAAATAGAATTTAATACATGTACCAAATCATCATCAACAGATCTATGTTTCCTATATGCAAACTACAAAGGATCGATAAAATTGTCAACCAAGATTTGTAATGTGTAAAGAATTACTTTTTCAAATATTTTCATAGGATAAGCCATTAATGCTATGGGGCGGAGGTCATTCATGTTGGTAAAAGGTTTCTTTTTTGGGACTGGGACAATACACACGGTTTCCAAATACTTGGGATTACATACTGGGACAATGACATCATATTATAAATGTAGCAGAAAACAGCACTCAGCTGATCAGAGCACGTTTCAAGGACTTTGGGCTGAACACCACCGGGGCCATTCACCTTATTTGACAGATTCTTCAGTTACGATAATACATTCACTTTTGTCAACATTTGTCCCTCTTAGTTTGCTATTAATATTCTCTTTTCCTCACTGAAATCATGACAATCAAACCTTGCATAAAATTATTGAAATCATTAAGATATGGCACAGAATCAGACACCACTTCCGAACTTTTACACTGTGACCCACTCATCAAATGCATACCCTTTCAGGCCTTACTCATGTCATGTAGTTTGAAATTTTCTTCAATCTTATTTTTATACTCTTTTTTTACCTTTGTCAATGGCCTTTTTTAATTCCTTTTGGACTCCATGACGCTCATTTTTATCATTTGCCTGAAATGCTTTTTCTTTTTGTTTAAGAGCTCTTTTATTTTAACAGTAACCCATGGCTTATTATTGCTGAACATTTTTATATTTTTTTAGGTATGATAGTTTCTACACAACAATTAATACAAGAACATACAGTATCTGTCACTTCATTGATGTCATTGATGTTTTCTGTAAAAATAGACCAGTCTGTTGACTCAAAACATCCTTGTAGGGTCTCGTATACTTCCGGGGTCCATTGTCGCACTGTCCTCGTTGTAGGTGGTTCACGCTGAACACGAGGCATGTAGCGGGGCGATAGGCTCACCATATTGTCATCTAACCGGCCAATAGGCGAGAGAGGGGTTGATGTGTATGCGTCGCGGATGTTGCAGTAGAGCAGGCCTATTGTGGTATTCTCACGGGTCTTGCATATAACCTGTTGGTGATAACCTGCCAAAACTTGTTTTAGTTCGCAGTGGTTGAAATCGCCTGTGACGATCTTAAAGGCATCAGGCGCACTGCTATCTAGGTCATGCACGTGACTAGCGATGTCAAGAGCTGCGTCCTTTGTGTTGGCTTGTGGTGGAACATAAACTATTATGACCAATAGATGGGAAAGTTCACGAGGTAAGGGCGTGCGTTGATAGTCAGGATCTTGACGGTCCGAGTGCACGACCTGTGGCGAACTGACACGTTGTTGGGGTGACACCCTCTCTTGTTGATGTACGCAAACATGTAAGCATCCACATTACATCTCATCTAAGCATCCACATTACATCTCATCTAAGCATCCACATTACATCTCATCTAAGCATCCACATTACATCTCATCTCAGTATTCACATTACATCTCATCTAAGCATCCACATCTCATCTAAGCATTCACATTACATCTCATCTAAGCATCCACATTACATCTCATCTAAGCATCCACATTACATCTCATCTAAGCATCCACATTACATCTCATCTAAGCATACACATTACATCTCATCTAAGCATACACATTACATCTCATCTAAGCATCCACATTACATCTCATCTAAGCGTCCACATTACATCTCATCTAAGCATCCACATTACATCTCATCTAAGCATTCACATTACATCTCATCTAAGCATCCACATTACATCTTATCTAAGCATCCACATTACATCTCATCTAAGCATCCACATTACATCTCATCTAAGCATCCACATTACCTCTCATCTTAGCATCAATATTACAGCTCATCTAAGCATCCACATTACGTCTCATCTAAGCATCCACATTACATCTCATCTAAGCATCCACATTACATCTCATCTAAGCATTCACATTACATCTCATCTAAGCATCCACATTACATCTCATCTAAGCATACACATTACATCTCATCTAAGCATCCACATTACATCTCATCTAAGCATCCACATTACATCTCATCTAAGCATCCACATTACATCTCATCTAAGCATCCACATTACATCTCATCTAAGCATTCACATTACATCTCATCTAAGCATCCATCCACATCTCATCTAAGCATTCACATTACATCTCATCTAAGCATCATTACATCTCATCTAAGCATCCACATTACATCTCATCTAAGCATCCACATTACATCTCATCTAAGCATACACATTACATCTCATCTAAGCATACACATTACATCTCATCTAAGCATCCACATTACATCTCATCTAAGCATGCACGTTACATCTCATCTAAGCATCCACATTACATCTCATCTAAGCGTCCACATTACATCTCATCAAAGCATTCACATTACATCGCTTCTAAGCATCCACATTACATCTCATCTAAGCATCCACATTACATCTCATCTAAGCATTCACATTACATCTCATCTAAGCATCCACATTACATCTTATCTAAGCATCCACATTACATGTCATCTAAGCATCCACATTACATCTCATCTAAGCATCCACATTACATCTCATCTAAGCATCCACATTACCTCTCATCTTAGCATCAATATTACAGCTCATCTAAGCATCCACATTACGTCTCATCTAAGCATCCACATTACATCTCATCTAAGCTTCCACATTACCTCTCATCTAAGCATCCACATTATATCTCATCCAAGCATCCACATTACATCTCATCTAAGCATCCACATTACATCTCATCTAAGCATCCATATTACATCTCATCTAAGCATCCACATTACATCTCATCTAAGCATCAATATTACATCTCATCTAAGCAACTTTGTTATACTTCATCTAAGCATCCACATTACATCTCATCTAAGCATCCACATTACATCTCATTTAAACATCAATATTACATCTCATCTAAGCATCTTTGTTATATTTCATCTAAGCATCCACATTACATCTCATCTAAGCATCCACATTACATCTTATCTAAGCATGCACATTATATCTCATCTAAGCATCCACATTACATCTCATCTAAGCATCACATTACATCTCAAGTAAGCATCCATATTACATCTCATCTAAGCATCCACATTACATCTCATCTAAGCATCAATATTACATCTCATCTAAGCATCTTTGTTATATTTCATCTAAGCATCCACATTACACATCAGCTAAGCATCCACATTACATCTCATCTAAGCATCCACATTACATCTCATCTAAGCATCCACATTACATCTCATCTAAGCATCCACATTACACATCAGCTAAGCATCCACATTACATCTCATCTAAGCATCCACATTACATCTCATCTAAGCATCCACATTACATCTGATCTAAGCATCCATATTATATCTCATCTAAGCATCCACATTACATCTCATCTAAGCATCCACATTACATCTCAAGTAAGCATCCATATTAAATCTCATCTAAGCATCCACATTACATCTCATCTAAGCAGCAATATTACATCTCATCTAAGCATCTTTGTTATATTTCATCTAAGCATCCACATTACACATCAGCTAGGCATCCACATTACATCTCATTTAAACATCCACATTACATATCATCTAAGCATCCACATTACATCTCAGCTAAGCATCTTTGTTATATTTCATCTAAACATCCACATTACATCTCAGGTAAGCATCCACATTACATATCATCTAAGCATTCTCATTACATATCATCTAAACATCCATATTACATCTCAGCTAAGCATTCAGATTACATCTCATCAAAGCATCTATAATACATCTCATCTAAGCATCCATATTACATCTCATCTAAGCATCCATATTACATCTCATCTAAGCATCCACATTACATTTCAGCATCTTTGTTATATTTCATCTAAGCATCCACATTACATGTCATCTAAGCATCTTTGTTATATTTCATCTAAGCATCCACATTACATCTCATCTAAGCATCTTTGTTATATTTCATCTAAGCATCCACATTACATCTCATCTAAGCATCTTTGTTATATTTCATCTAAGCATCCACATTACATCTCAGCTAAGCATCTTTGTTATATTTCATCTAAGCATCTACATTACATCTCATCTAAGAATCCACATTACATATCATCTAATCATCCACATTGTACTCATCTAAGCATGTTCATTATATCTCATCTAAGCATCCACATTACATCTCATCTAAGCATCTAAATTACATCACTTCTGTCTTTCTTTATCAGTTCCCATTCTACCTTCCGGTGTATGGGTTTTAGATGCCTTGAAATGATCTTTCTCCAGGCTGCCCTGTCCTGACAGTTTCAGTTTCCTTCCGTGCAAGTTAAATTTCTTTGCGTTAATGCCTATTTTATATCTTCTTCCCACTTTCTCCGATGTCTGCCTTTTGGTTTTTTACCTTGAGTTTTAGCACTGTATACTGATTTAGCTATTCTTTTGTCATTCATTCTGTTAACATGCCCAAACCATCTCAGTTGAATCATTTCTATCTTAGTTTTTAAGCTATCTGCTTTGGTTTGATCTCTTATTGTTGTGTTTCTGATTTTGTCTCTTTTAATTTTCCCTACTACTCTTCTTAGATATTTCATTTCGGCTGCCTGCACTCTACTATATTCCCTAGTGTCTAAGGTCCAGGGTTCACTGCCTTAGAGGAGAGTAGGACAATAAACTGTGCTGTATACTGCCATTTTGGTTTTTGTTGACAATTGTTGTTTACCTACAAATGCCTTTCCTATGTGGTTATATATTGCACTTGTCATTTGGATTCTCTGTCTGATTTCTTCTCTTAGTTTTCCCCCTGAGTTAATTATTACTCGTAAGTAATTGTAGCTTTGAATTTGTTCTAAATTCTGCCTGCCTAATTTAAGATTATGTGTTTTAGCTTCCCTAGTTACTAACATTGTTTTGATTTTCTTTGGATCTACTCTCATTCCTGTTTTATTTAATTCATTATTCCTTATGTTGATATTTGACTGGAGGTCCCTTTCTGATTTTCCAAACAGAACTAAATCATCAGCAAATGAAAGCATTGATACATTTACTGGTTTGAGCTTCCACATACCTTCATTCTTTTTCTTCATGTTTGAGAATGCCTTTGCGACTGAATCCATAAATGTGATATACAAAAGAGGACTTAGGTTACAACCCTGTCTTATTCCTATATCTACATCAAATTCTTCAGATACATTTCCAGCTATTCTCACTGCATATGTTGGTTTATTGTAAAAACGTTTAATGGCTTCTATTAAATTTTGCTCTACGTTGTGTTCTTTTAAGGAATGCCATAGTTCGTCGCTCCTCACAGTGTCAAATGCTTTTTCTAAGTCAATAAAACACAGGTGCAAGTCAATGTTTCTCTCAAGGAATTTTTCTATTATTTGTCTAATTGTAAATATGTGATCGTGTACACTTCTTCCTGGTCTAAATCCACTCTGGTGTTCTTCAATCTGATCCTCTACCCTTTTCCTTAGTCTCATTTCCAGAATCCTGGCATACACTTTTCCTGGTATGCTAAGTAGTGATATCCCTCTATAGTTTGAGCATTCCATAGTTGATCCTTTCTTATGTATTGGTACTCCCGTTCCTTTTTTCCAGTCGTCTGGCACCTGTTTGCACTTCCATGCTTGTTGACATATTGCATGTATTAGTTTGTCTGCCTCTCTCCCTTGGGTTTTAATCATTTCTGGATAAACTTGATCTGCTCCTGGGGCTTTTCCTAATTGCACTTTTCTTATAGCTGTTTCAAGTTCTTCCATTGAGATATCTACATCTTCAGCTGTCTCATCTCCATTACTTGTTACTCTTAATAATTGATCTGTACTCCTTGTTTCATATGTTCTGGAGGGATTATGTAATTGTTGAAAATACTTTCTCCACGTTTCCATGATTTCGCTGTCTCCTTTCATTATTTCTCCTTTGGCGTCTTAATTTGTCGTATTGGGCTCTTCATTGCTCCCCAGAACAGTTTTTGATTTCCTTGATAGTTTTCTTGAAGTCTTTGTCCAAACTCTTCCCACTGTTCCTGTTTTGCTTTCCTAACTTCCTCTTTGGCGATAGTTCTTTTACTCACGTAATCTATCCTATCCTCTGGTCTCTTTGTTTGCAAATATTTCTTCCAGGCATCTTTTTTTTTTCTTTGATTTTAGTCTTGACATTCTCATTCCACCATGCTGTCCTTTTCCCATCTCCTTTAATTTGTTTCCTCCCACAGACCTCTTCATACAAATGAAGAGTGTTTCTTTATATATTTGCCACTTTTCATCTCGTGTGCTTTCCTTTAGATCCATCTGCCTTTCACTGATAGATCTTTTTATTTTGGATTGGTATATCTGTTTTACTATTGGTTTATTTAGTTCTTCTATTTTGTGTTTAGTAGCTTTCTTCTCTTTCTTTTTCTGTTTGTTTTCTTCAGTTAATAATCTCCTTTTTGCTATCACTAGGTGATGATCACTAAATATTTCAGCTCCTCTGCTTACTCTAGCATCCATTGCACTATAAAAAAAAGGGAGCTGCTAACTATTATGTAGTCTATGATTGACTTTTCACATCTGTCTTCAATTATTCTTGTATATTTATGAGGAAAAAATGTGTTAGCTATTTTCATGTTATTCTTCCGGCAAAAATCTATTAGTCTTTCTCCATTTGGAGAAGTTGTTGTCTCTCCTTCTTTACTTATTACTCCTCCTGGTGTTTCTACATTGTTGCCTACTCGTTAAGATACCAAAGCAAACTTTCAATGTTCATCAGTGCCTTGACGTATATTTACAACCGCACACCTTTATGTTCGTCAGTGCCTTGTCAACTAAATACCACAGCAAACCAACAATGTTCACCAGTGCCTTGTCGTCTAGATAGCACAGCAAACCAACAATGTTCCCCAGTGCCTTGTCGTCTAGATAGCACAGCAAACCATCAATGTTCACCAGTGCCTTGTCGTCTAGATAGCACAGCAAACCATCAATGTTCACCAGTGCCTTGTCGTCTAGATAGCACAGCAAACCAACAATGTTCACCAGTGCCTTGTCGTCTAGATAGCACAGCAAACCATCAATGTTCCCCAGTGCCTTGTCGTCTAGATAGCACAGCAAACCACAATGTTAGCACAGCAAACCAACAATGTTCCCCAGTGCCTTGTCGTCTAGATAGCACAGCAAACCATCAATGTTCACCAGTCTAGATAGCACAGCACCATCAATGTTCACCAGTGCCTTGTCGTCTAGATAGCACAGCAAACCATCAATGTTCACCAGTGCCTTGTCGTCTAGATAGCACAGCAAACCATCAATGTTCACCAGTGCCTTGTCGTCTAGATACCACAGAAAAACCCATCAATGTTCACCAGTGCCTTGTCGTCTAGATAGCACAAAAACCCATCAATGTTCACCAGTGCCTTGTCGTCTAGATACCACAGAAAAAACCCATCAATGTTCACCAGTGCCTTGTCGTCTAGATACCACAGAAAAAACCCATCAATGTTCACCAGTGCCTTGTCGTCTAGATACCACAGAAAAAACCCATCAATGTTCACCAGTGCCTTGTCGTCTAGATAGCACAGCAAACCTTCAATTTTCGTCAGTGCCCTGTCGTCTAGATAGCACAGCAAACCTTCAATGTTCATCAGTTCTTTTCGACTTGATACCGCAACAAACCTTCAATGTTCATCAGTTTCTTGGCCACTAGATAACACAGCAAACTTTCAATGTTCGTCAGTGCCTTGTCGTCTAGATAGCACAGCAAACCTTAATGTTCATCAGTGTCTGGGCGTCTATATACCACAGCAAATCTCCAATGTTCATCAGTGCCTAGGCGTCTAGATATCACAGAACAAACCATCAGTGTTCACCAGTGCCTTGTCGACTAGATACCACAGAAAAAACCCATCAATGTTCGTCGGTGTCTTGGTGTCTAGATACGACAGCAAACCTTCAATGTTCACAAGTGTCTTGGCGTCTAGATACAACAGGAAACTACCAATGTCCATCACGGCCTTGGCGTCTAGATATCACATCACACTTTTAATTTCCATCAGTGTCTTGGTGTCTAGATACAACAGGAAACTATTAATGTCCATCAGGGCCTTGGCGTCTATATATCACATCACACTTTTAATTTCCATCAGTGCCTTGGTGTCTAGATACCGCCGCAAACCATCAATGTTCATCAGTGCCTTGTCGTCTAGATACCACAGAACAAACCATCAGTGTTCATCAGTGCCTTGTCGACTAGATACCACAGCAAACCATCAATGTTTGTCGGTGTCTTGGCGTCTAGATACGAAAGCAAACCTTCAATGTTCACAAGTGTCTTGGCGTCTAGATACAACAGGAAACTACCAATGTCCATCACGGCCTTGGCGTCTAGATATCACATCACACTTTTAATTTCCATCAGTGTCTTGGTGTCTAGATACAACAGGAAACTATCAATGTCCATCAGGGCCTTGGCGTCTAAATATCACATCACACTTTTAATTTCCATCAGTGTCTTGGTGTCTAGATACAACAGGAAACTGTCAATGTCCATCAGTGCCTTGTCGACTTGATACCACAGCAAACCTTCAGTGTTCATCAGTGCCTTGGCGTCTAAATACCACAGCAAACTTTCAATGTTCATCAGTTCTTTGTCGACTTGATACCGCAGTAAACCTTCAATGTTTATTAGCGTCTTGTCGACTCAATGTTGACAGCAAACATTCAACGTTCATCAGTTCTTTATCGACTAGGTACCGCAACAAACCTTCAATGTTCATCAGTGTCTTGGCAGCTAGATAACACAGCAAACTTTCAATGTTCATCAGTGTCTTGGCGTCTAGATACCACAGTAAACCTCAATGTTCATCAGTGTCTTGGCGTCTAGATACCACACTAAACCTCAATGTTCATTAGTGTCTTGGCGTCTAGATACCACAGTAAACCTCAATGTTCATCAGTGTCTTGGCGTCTAGATACCACATCAAATCTTCAAATTGGTAACGTCACTATTGTCACACTCCCTGGGATGGGTAACGTCGCCATTTTTACACTCCCTCGGATGGGCAACGTCACTGTTATCACACTCTCTGGGGTAGGTGACAGCCCTTTGTCTAACCCCCTGGGATGGGTAATGTCACCTTTTTACACTCCATGGGATGGGTAACGTCACTATTGTCACACTCCCTGGGATGGGTAACGTCACCATTTTCACACTCCCTGGGATGGGTAACGTCACTATCTGGGATGGGTAACGTCACTATTGTCACACTCCCAGGGGATGGGTAACGTCACTATTTTTACAATATCTGGGATGGGTAACGTCACTATTGTCACACTCCCTGGGATAGGTAACGTCACCATTTTCACACTCCCTGTATGGGTAACGTCACTATTGTCACACTCCCTGGGATGGGTAACGTCACTATTGTCACACTCCCTGGGATAGGTAACGTCACTATTGTCAAACTCCCTGGGATGGGTAACGTCACTATTGTCAGACTCCCTGGGATGGGTAACGTCACTATTGTCACACTCCCTGGGATGGGTAACGTCACTATTGTCAGACTCCCTGGGATAGGTAACGTCACTATTGTCACACTCCCTGGGATGGGTAACGTCACTGTGTCACACTCCCTGGGATGGGTAACGTCACTATTGTCACACTCCCTGGGATGGGTAACGTCACTATTGTCACACTCCCTGGGATGGGTAACGTCACTATTGTCACACTCCCTGGGATGGGTAACGTGACCATTTATACAATATCTGGGATGGGTAACGTCACTATTGTCACACTCCCTGGGATGGGTAACGTCACCATTTTCACACTCCCTGGGATAGGTAACGTCACTATTGTCAAACTCCCTGGGATGGGTAACGTCACTATTGTCAAACTCCCTGGGATAGGTAACGTCACTATTGTCACACTCCCTGGGATGGGTAACGTCACTAT
>JAXRKP010002402.1:25000-47500 GCA_037039925.1 Doris montereyensis
TCACTATTTTCACACTCCTTGTGATGCGTAACGTCACTATTCTCACACTCCTTGTGATGCCTAACGTCACTATTTTCACACTCCTTGGGATGGGTAACGTCACTATTTTCACACTCCTTGGGATGCGTAACGTCACTATTTTCACCTTCCTTGGGATTGGTAACGTCACTATTTTCACACTCCTTGTGATGCGTAACGTCACTATTTTCACCTTCCTTGGGATTGGTAACATCACTATTTTCACACTCCTTGGGATGCGTAACGTCACTATTTTCACACTCCTTGGGATGCGTAACGTCACTATTTTCACACTCCTTGTGATGCGTAACGTCACTATTTTCATACTTCCTGGGGTGGGTAACGTCACTATTTTCATACCTCCTGGGGTGACAGATTTGTGTCCAACTCGCTGGGATGGATAACATACCTATTTCACACTCCCCGTGACTGATAACATCCCTTATCACACTCCCTGGGATGCATATCATCCCTTTTTACACTCCGTGGGATGAATAACATCCATATTTCACACTCCTTGTGATCGTAACATCCCTCTTTCACGCTGTCTGAGATTAATAACATCCCTTTATCACACTCCCTGTGACGGATGACATCCTTTTATCACTCTCCCTGTGTTGAATAACACCCCTTTATCACACTCCCTGTGATGGATGACATCCCTTTATCACACTCCCTGTGATGGATAACATCCCTTTCTCACACTCTCTGTAATGGATAGCATCCCTTTATCACACTCCCCTGTGATTGATAAAATTCCTTTATCACACTCCCTGTGTTGAATAAGACTCCTTTATCACACCTCCTGTGATGGATGACATCCCTTTATCACAGTTCCTTGGATGGATAACATCCCCAATCTTACACTGCCTGTGTTGGATAACAGGCCTTTGTCACACTCATTGGGATGGGTCATAGCCATTGTTCACTCTTCCTGGGATGGGTCATAGCCCTTGTTCACACTTCCTGGGATGGGTCATAGCCCTTGTTCACACTTCCTGGGATGGGTCATAGGCCTTGTTCACACTTCCTGGGATGGGTCATAGGCCTTATCCACACTTCCTGGGATGGGTAATAGCTTTTGTTCACACTTTCCGGTATATTTAATAGCCCTTGTTCACACTTCCTAGGATTGGTAATAGCCCTTGTTCACACTTCCTAGGATTGGTAATAATAGCCTTTGTTCACACTTCCTAGGATTGGTAATAGTAATAGCCTTTGTTCACACTGCCTAGGATTGGTAATAGTAATAGCCTTTGTTCACACTTCCTAGGATTGGTAATAGTAATAGCCCTTGTTCACACTTTCTAGGATTGGTAATAGTAATAGCCTTTCTTCACACTTCCTAGGATTGGTAATAGTAATGCCTTTGCTCACACTCTCTGGAATGGGTAACAGCCCTATGTCACACTCAATGGGATGCACAACATCCATTTTTCACACTCCTTTGGATGGGTAATGGCCTTTTGTCACACTCCCTGGGGTTGGGAAATAGCCCTTTGTCACACTCCCTGGGGTTGGGTAATAGCCCTTTGTCACACTCCTTGGGGTGGGTAATAGCCCTTTGTCACACTCCTTTAGGTGGGTAATGCCCCTTTGTCACACTCTTCGGGTGAGTAATGGCCCTAAGTCACACTCCTTGGGGTGGGTAATGGCCCTTTGTCACACTCCTTGGGGTGGGTAATGGCCCTTTGTCACACTCCCTGAGGTAGGTATTGGCCCTTTCGTACACTACTTGGGGTGAGTATTGGCCCCCTTTTCTCATTCCTCAGGGTGGGTAATGGCCCTTGTCACACTCCCTGGGGTGGGTATTGGCCCTTTTTTACACTCCTTGGGGTGGTTATTGAACCTTTTCACACTCCTGGGGTTGGTAATGGCCCTATTTCACACTTCCTGGGATGGGTAATGACCCCTTTTCACACTCCCTGAAATGGGTAATAGCCTTTTTCACACTCTCCGGGATGGGTAATAACTGGGGATGGTATTATCTTTTTTACACTCCCCTGCGTGGGTAATAACCTTTTTACACTCCCCCTGCGTGGGTAATAACCTTTACACTCCCTGGAGTGGGTAATAATTCTTTTTACACTCCCTGGAGTGGGTAATAATTCTTTTACACTCCCTGGGGTGGGTAATAATTCTTTTTACACTCCCTGGGGTGGGTAATAACCTTTTTACACTCCCTGGAGTGGGTAATAATTCTTTTACACTCCTGGGGTGGGTAATAATTCTTTTTACACTCCCTGGAGTGGGTAATAATTCTTTTTACACTCCCTGGAGTGGGTAATAACCTTTTCACACTCCCTGGAGTGGGTAATAATTCTTTTACACTCCCTGGGTGGGTAATAATTCTTTTTACACTCCCTGGGTGGGTAATAATTCTTTTACACTCCCCAGAGTGGGTAATAATTCTTTTTACACTCCCTGAAGTGGGTAATAATTCTTTTACACTCCCTGAAGTGGGTAATAACCTTTTTTTATCTTAATTTTTATGCTTTCTGTTTTTTGGTTTGATCTCTTATTGTTGTGTTTCTGATTTTCTCTCTTTTAGTTTTCCCTACTATTCATCTTAGATATTTCATTTTGGCTGCCTGCACTCTACTGTATTCTCTACTGACTAAGGTCCAGGTTTCACTGCCATAGAGGAGAGTAGGACAATAAACTGTGCTGTATACTGCCATTTTGGTTTTTGTTGACAATTCTTGGTTACCTACAAATGCCTTTCTTATATGGTTATATATCACTTGCCTTTTGAATTCTCTGGCTGATTTCTTCCCTCAGTTTTCCCTCTGAGTTAATCATTACTCGTAAGTAATTGTAGCTTTGAACTTGTTCTAAATTCTCCATGCCTTATTTAAGATTTTGTGTTTTAGCTTCCCTAGTTAGTAGCATTGTTTTGGTTTTCTTTGCATTTACTCTCATTCCTCTTTTATTTAATTCATTATTCCTATGTTGATATTTGACTGGAGGTCCCTTTCTGATTTTCCAAACAGAACTAAATCATCAGCAGAATGAAAGCATTGATATATGTACTGGTTTGAGCTTCCACATACCTACATTCATTTTCTTCATTTTTGAGGATGCTTTTGCGACTGAATCCATGAATGGGATAAACAAAAGAGGACTTAGGTTACAACCCTGTCTTATTCCTATATCTACATCAAATTCTTCAGATACATTTCTAGCTACCCTCACGGCACATGTTAGTTTATTGTAAAAATATTTAATGGCTTCTATTAAATTTTGATCTACATTGTGTTCTTTTAAGGAATGTCATAGTTCATCCCTCCTCACAGTGTCAAATGCTTTTTGTAAGTCATTAAAACACAGGTGCAAATCATTGTTTCTCTCAAGGGAACTTTCTATTATTTGTCTAATTGTAAATATGTGATCTTGTACACTTCTTCCTGGTCTAAATCCACTCTGGTGTTCTTAAATCTGATCCTCTACTCTTTTTCCTTAGTCTTATTTCCAGAATCCTGGCATATACGTTTCCTGGAACGCTAAGTAGTTATATCCCTCTATAGTTTGAGCTTTCCATAGTTGATCCTTTCCTGTGTATTGGTACTACCGTTCCCCTTTTCCAGTCGTCTGGCACCTGTTTAGACTTCCATGTTTGTTGGCATATTACATGTAGTAGCTTGTTTACCTCTCTCCTTGGTTTTTAATCATTTCTGGATAAACTTGATCTGCTCCTGGGGCTTTTCCTAATTTCACTTTTCTTACAGCTGTTTGAAGTTCTTCCATTGAGATATCTACATCTTCAGCTGTCTCATCTCCATTACTTGTTACTCTAATAATTGATCCGTACTCCTTGTTTTATTGTTCTGGAGGGATTATGTAATTGTTGAAAATACTTTCTCCACGTTTCCATGATTTCGCTGTCTCCTTTCATTATTTCTTCTTTCGCGTTCTTAATTTGTCGTATTGGACATGCTTTGGTCTTTCTCATGCTTTTCATTGCTCCCATGAACAGCTTTTCATTTCTTTGATAGCTTTCTTGAAGTCTTTGTTCAAACTCTTCCCACTGTTCCTGTTTTGCTTTCTTAACTTCCTCTTGGGCGATAGTTCTTTTACTCACGTAATCTATCCTATCCTCTGGTCTCTTTGTTTGCAAGTACTTCTTCCAGGTACCCTTCTTTTCTTTGATCTTAGTCTTGACATTCTCATTCCACCATGCTGTTCTTTTCTCATCTCCTTTAATTTGTTTCCTACCACAGACCTCTTCAGTACAACTGAGGAGTGTTTCTTTATATATTTGCCACTATTCTTCTAATGTGCTTTTCTTCAGATCCATATGCCTTTCACTGATATATCTTTTTATCCTGGATTGGTATATCTGTTTTACGATTGGTTTATTTAATTCTTCTATTTTTGAGTTAAGTAGCTTTCTTCTCGTTCCTTTTCTGTTGTGTTTTCTTCAGTTAATAATCTCATGTTGGCTAACACTAAGTGATGATCGCTAAATATTTCAGCTCCTCTGCTTACTCTAGCATCCATTGTACTGTAAAAAAAGGGAGCTGCTAACTAATATGTAGTCTATGCTTGACTTTTTGCATCTGTCTTCATATACTCTTGTATATTTGGGGATATCTTTATGAGGAAAAAATGTGTTAGCTATTTTCATGTTATTCTTTAGGCAAAAATCCATTAGTCTCTCTCCATTTGGAGAAGTTGTTGTCTCTCCTTCTTTACCTATTACTCCTCCTGATATTTCTACATTGTTGCCTACTCTAGCGTTTAAATCTCCTAAAACCATTAATTCCGGTTTGGGTTTGAGATTTTCTGCAGCTATTGTAAATCATTTTCGAAGATCTTTTTCTTCTTTGGTGGCATCTTCATTTGGTTCATGAGGTATTAATAATATAATTTCTCTTCCTTTTGATTTAATATTGATCTATAATAGCCGTGGGCTTACAAATTTCCAACTTTCTAGTAGCATTTCTTGCCTGTTATGCATTAGGAGGCATACACCTGCTCCTGAGAAGATTAAAGTATGATTTCGTCTTACATTTTCTATTCCTGGTCATTTTTCTTTGTTTCTGTAGTCGCCAAAATTTCTGCTTTGAATTTTTCCTTTCTTCAACTAATTTTAACTCCTTTCCATTAATTGCCCTAACATTCCATGTTCCAAAATTCACAGTCCATGTTCTTTTCCAGAGTCGTCTTCGAAAGTTCAAGCCGGATATATCATTGTATACATCACTTTAAATCAGGTTGTTTTTGATAAGCAGGGAATTAGCCCACTGTACCCTAGATAGATGGTGGGGCTGCCACCTTGAGGCCCCTACCGGGCCTTGTTATTTTTCTGTCAGATTTAACTCCCTTAGCCTTTGGTCAGTCAAGATCGGCCTGCAAAGCAATAGGTTGTTTTCTTTCAGGGATAACTCCCTTAGTCTTTGGTCAGCCAAGCCCTGCCTGCAAGGCAGCAGGAACTCGTGGAGGGCGGGATCATCTACTCCCCGTACAGGTGCTTACCTGTCCACTGCCCGGCATTTTAAAATCGTTTAAAATTATTGCTTCAAAACAATGTATTTCTAGCCTTGAAAAAGCAGATCACTTCAATCGATATACATAATATAGATCTTACGTTATACAGACAATGTAACTGCATGCCTGGCAACTTGAGACATCGAACTTCCAAACACGTTAGATCTACTCACCCGTTCATATTGTTACTTGGTCGTCATTTAATTCTCAACAAAACAAAAAAAACATCATGATGAAACAATGGAACGAAAACTGCATCCGCTTTATTTGTTGGGATCGCAGTGTGATAATAATATGAAGGACGACGAGACAAACAGAGGAACGGTAACGGTATACATCACTTTGATATTTGAATCAGGTTGTTTTTGATAAGCAGGGGATTAGCCCACTGTACCCTAGGTAGATTGTGGGGCTGCCACCTTGAGGCCCCCTACCGGGCCTTGTTATTTTCTGTCAGGGTTAACTCCTTAGCCTTTACTCAGTCAAGACCGGCCTGCAAGGCAACAGGTTGGTATTTTCTGTCAGGGTTAACTCCTTAGCCTTTACTCAGTCAAGACCGGCCTGCAAGGCAACAGGGTGGTATTTTCTGTCAGGGTTAACTCCCCTTAGCCTTTACTCAGTCAAGACCGGCCTGCAAGGCAATAGCACGCGCACGCGCACGCATACACACAAACCCACACCTACGCACTTCACTACGCTAGTCAAAAAGGGGCATTAGCGAAAAGAGCTTGAGTACAGAAGCGTTTCCCAGAAGAAAGGATCATGACTGAAATCGAAACAAGGCAAAATAATGGACAGCAAACTTTAACCACCAAGGGAACGGTAACGGTAACGGGCAGATGGCTGATATAAATTTTTAAAGATAAAATGGTGCGATATAAAGATAACGATCAACGTCAGTTATGAGCAGTGGGCTGTATTTTGTATGTGTCTTACTTGTACTGTCCAGAGTCAGAGTGATATTGGCTGATCGTATAAACACACAGACACAGACACACACACACACACACCTAGACACACACACACACACACACATACGCGCGCGCGCATAAACACAAACCCATACCCACGCACTTCACTACGCTAGTCAAGAGCGGCATTAGTGAAAAGAGCTTGGATACAGAAGTGTTTTCCGGAAGAAAGGATCATGATTTAAATCGAAACAAAACGAAATAATGGACAGCAAACTTTAACCACCAAGCGAACAAATAGACCGACACGATTAAAACACCAACAACAGCAACACCAATGGCGGTTCATGCTCTGCCTCCTCCTACAACTAATACGACAACCACGACTTCAGCAGTTAGGGCCACCGACACAGTCGCTCCAAACAACACCCTCGCGACGACTACTGCTCAATACTCATAGTATTCTTACTCATCCTCCTCCACCCCATGTTAAAAAAATCACAGTCCGTATTCCTTTCCAAGTTCGTATTCGAAAGATCAAGCTGGTTATATTATATTTATTTCTCTGAATCTGTTTAATTCTGGATAAGCAGAGGATTAGCCCACTGTACCCTAGGTAGATGGTGGGGTTGCCACATTGAGGCCCCCTACCAAGCCTTATTACTTTCTGTCAGGGTTAACTCTCTTAGCCTTTAGTCATTTAAGACCAGCCTGCAAGGCAACAGGTTGGTATTTTCTGTCAGGGTTAACTACCTTAGCCTTTGGTCAGTCAAGATCGGGCTGCAAGGCAGCAGGAGACTCGTGGGGGAGGGGGCGAGATCATCTACTCCCCGTCCACTGCCCGGAAAAAAAAAGACAATGCATAAAATTCATTTTGCTGAACAGGTGATGAGTTAGAATAACATATGAACGTGATACTAACAAAAAGGAAAGCAGAAAGAAAACAAAAAAAATAGAAATAGATTTTGTCTTTTGTCTACCCATCGCTCTAATTTCCCGATCTCTGTTCTCAACCCGGCACCTGGCCTTCCTTTCATCCCACCTTGACCTTGTCCTTGCAGCCTGGCAGTGGTGTAAGGAGTGACAAACGCACACACGACTAAAACGCAAATCCAAAACAATGCAGCTGGAAACTCATCCATAGCGATCCTGTAAACTAGACATGACGCCATTGGCTAGAATGGAAATCTTGCCAGCGACCTTGGTCACCCCCTGTTTGACTCCGTCCTGGTTGTCTTGAAGGTCAGGGGCATTGGAGCTGTAGTTGGGGGGGGAGGGGGCGGCGAGTGGAACTCCGTCCAAAGTACTCGTCACTGGATATAGAGTTGGAGCCTTCCAGGCGGGTCGGGTTTTATCGCATGTCAAATCGATTGTCCCTGCCTGTGCCAAAGTACTGGTCTGATAAGATGGATTTGGCGTTGCCAACTTCTTCTTATGGGCAGCATCGCTGGAGCCTGCTGAGGAAGCAGATATGTCTACTGTTCTGCGGCTCCGACTGGGTCTGTCTTCTCTTTTTTGGCTGGCGACGTCCGGCTGTCCAGACTAGACTTTTCTTCAAACTGATCAAAGTCTCATCGTCCACTGCGATTCGTGTTGCCCCAGCCGGCTTTGTTATCATTGCCGTAAAAACTGTTACCTCCCTTCTTTGAAGAAGACCACGTCGAGACAAACTCTAACTCGTCATCGAAAAATCCCCTCGACTGCTCTTGGGTTTTTCTCCGTAGCTATCAAAATCCCTCCGTCCTTAGCCCCCAGAACTGGACGAGTCTTTCTGAATCGTCTGCATATCCGAGATGGCCGCATGGCTGATGATTTTGTTGCCAGCAAAGCCCATACCAAACCTCTCAAATTGCTCTGCTTTCTTGGGATCGTTCCTCACTAGTTTCTCCTCTTCTTTCTTCCTTTGCAGGCTCATGATGTCTTTGTAGGACAATCGCATGCTGGCCATCTGTTTCTCCTGTTCCTCTGTCGTCTTGGCCTCCTCGATGGCAATTTTCTTGGTCAGCTCCTCCTTCTCCTTGTCCACTTGCTGTGCTCGGCTTTCAATCTCCCTTAAGTTATTTTCACCCTCTGGGCACCAAGACCCTCGCCTTCTTCTTCTTCTTCTTCTTCTTCTTCTTCTTCTTCTTCTTCTTCTTCTTCTTCTTCTTCTTCTTCTTCTTCTTCTTCTTCTTCTTCTTCTTCTTCTTCTTCTTCTTCTTCTTCTTCTTCTTCTTCTTCTTCTTCTTCTTCTTCTTCTTCTTCTTCTTCTTCTTCTTCTTCTTCTTCTTCTTCTTCTTCTTCTTCTTCTTCTTCTTCTTCTTCTTCTTCTTCTTCTTCTTCTTCTTCTTCTTCTTCTTCTTCTTCTTCTTCTTCTCCTTCTTCCTTCTTCTTCTTCTTCTCTTTCTCCTTCTCCTTCTCCTTCTCCTTCTCCTCCTCCTCCTCCTCCGCCTCCTCCTCCTCCGCCTCCTCATTATCATCATCATCATCATTATTATTATTATTATTATTATTATTATTATTATTATTATTATTATTATTATTATTATTATTATTATTATATTCTACGTCTTCTCTCGAAAGGACTAAGCCATCGCTTTAAATAAGTGAAAAGGGTAAAGTCGTCGTTCTAAGGGAAGGAATCGTCTTCCTAAAGGAAATACCCATCGTTCCATGGGCCAAACAATCTTTCTAAAAGACGAAATCACTAAACCACTAAACCTTCTGTCTAAAGCACTAAACCTTCTTTTCTAAAGCACTAAACTTTCTTTTTAAAGCATTAAACCTTCTTTCTAAAACACTAAATCTTCTTTTCTAAAACACTAAACCTTCTGTCTAAAGCACTAAACCTTCTTTCTAAAGCAATAAACTTTCTTTTAAAGCATTAAACCTTCTTCTAAAGCACTAAATCTTCTTTCTAAAACACTAAACCTTATGTCTAAAGCACTAAACCTTCTTTTAAAGCACTAAACATTCTTTTTTAAACTTTCTTAAAGCACTAAACCTTCTTTTTAAAGCACTAAACCTTCTTTTAAAGCACTAAACCTTCTTTTTAAAGCACTAAACCTTTAAAGCACTAAACCTTCTTTTTAAAGCACTAAACCTTCTTTTAAAGCACTAAACCTTCTTTTAAAGCACTAAACCTTTTTTTAAAGCACTAAACCTTCTTTTTAAAGCACTAAACCTTCTTTTCTAAAGCAATAAACCTTCTTTTTTAAAGCACTAAACCTTCTTTCTATAGGACTAAACCGTCTTTCTAAAGCACTAAACTTTCTTTCTAAAGAACTAAACCTTCTTTCTAAAAAAGCACTAAACCTTCTGTCTAAAGGACGAAACGTCGTTGCAATGGATGAAACCATCGTTCTAAATAACGACATTGTTGTTCTAGATAACGCAACCGTCGTTATAAAGAACAAAACCACCGTTTTAATGGATAAAACTGTCTTTCCAAAGGAAGAAAACATCTTTCTAAAGGAGAAACCGTCTTTCTAGAACACTAAACTGTCTTTCTAAAGGACGACACTATCGTTCTAAAGGACAAAACTGACGTTCTAAAGGACGAAACTGTCGTCCTAAAGGTTTAGTGTTTTAGAAAGAAGATTTAGTGCTTTAGAAAGAAGGTTTAATGCTTTAAAAAGAAAGTTTATTGCTTTAGAAGTATCGTTCTACATGACAAAGCCGTCGTTCTAAAGGACTAAACTGTCGTTCTAAAGGACGAAACCGTCGTTCTAAAGGAAAAAATCATCTTTCTAAAGGACTAAACTGTCGTTCTAAAGGACGAAACCGTCGTTCTAAAGGGCGACACTGTCGTTCTAAAGCAATAAACTGTCATTCTAAAGGACGAAACCGTCGTTCTAAAGGGCGACACTGTCGTTCTAAAGCATTAAACTGTCATTCTAAAGGACGAAACCGTCGTTCTAAGGGACGAAACCGTCGTTCTAAAGGATTAAACTATGGTTCTAAAGAGAAAAAAACTGTCGTTCTAAAGGACGAAACTGTCGTTCTAAAGGACTAAACCGTCGTTCTAAAGGATGAACCGGCGTTCTGAAGGATGAAACCGTTCATCTAAAGAACAAAACCGTCGTTTTAAAGGATGAAACCGTTCATTTAAAAAAAACAAAACCGTCGTTCTAAAGGACGAAATCTTTCATCGAAAGAACAACACCGTCACTCTAAACGACGAAGCCGTCCATCGAAAGAACAACACCGTCGTTCTAAAAAAAACACCGTCGTTCTAAAGAACAACACCGTCGTTCTAAAAAACAACACCGTCGTTCTAAAGAACAAAACCGTCGTTCTAAAGAACAAAACCGTCGTTCTAAAGAACAACACCTTTGTTCTAAGAAACAACACCGTCGTTCTAAACAACAAAACCGTCATTCTAAAGAACAGCGCCGTCGTTCTTAAGTACTGAACCGTCGTTCTAAGGTCACAACCGTCGTTCTAAGGACAAAACCTGGTTCTAAGGACAAAACCGTCGTTCTAAACTACCAAAGAGTCGTTCTAAAGTACCAAACCGTAGTTCTAGAGTACCAAACCGTAGTTCTAGAGTACCAAACCGTAGTTCTAAAGTACCAAACCGTAGTTCTAAAGTACCAAACCGTAGTTCTAGAGTACCAAACCGTAGTTCTAAAGTACCAAACCGTAGTTCTAAAGTACCAAACCGTAGTTCTAAAGCACCCAATCGTAGTTCTAAAGTACCAAAACGTAGTTCTAAAGTACCAAACCGTAGTTCTAAAGTACCAAACCAGTAGTTCTAAAGTACCAAAAAGTCGTTCTAAAGTACCAAAGAGTCGTTCTAAAGTACCAAAAAGTCGATCTAAAGGAGCAAACCGTCGTTCTAAAGCACCAAACCGTCGTTCTAAAGTACCAAAGGGTCGTTCTAAAGGACCAAACCGTCGTTCTAAAGTACCAAAGGGTCGTTATAAAGTACCAAATTGTCGTTCTAAAGTACCAAACCGTCGTTCAAAAAGGGTCGTTCTAAAGTACCAAAGGGTCGTTCTAAAGTACCAAACCGTCGTTCTAAAGTACCAAACCGTCGTTCTAAAGTCGAAAGGGTCGTTCTAAAGTAAAGGGTCGTTCTAAAATACCAAACCGTCGTTCTAAAGTACTAAAAATACAAAAGTTCTAATGTCGTTCGAAAGTACCAAACCGTCGTTCTTAAGTACCAAACTGTCGTTCTAAAGTACCAAACCGTCGTTCTAAAGTACCAAACCATCGTTCTGAGGCGCCAAACCGTCGTTCTAAAGTACCAAACCGTAGTTCTAACGTACGAAACCGTCGTTCTAAGTACCAAACTGTTGTTCTAAAGTACCAAACCGTCGTTCTAAAGTACCAAACCGTCGTTCTAAAGTACCAAACCGTCGTTCTAAAGTACCAAACCGTCGTTCTGTAACTAAAGTCGTTCTAAAACCGTCGTTCTAAAGTACCAAACTGTTATTCTAAAGTACCAAACCGTCGTTCTAAAGTACCAAACCGTCGTTCTAAAGGACGAAACTGTCGTTCTAAAGTACCATCAAGTACCAAATCGTCGTTCTAAAGTACCAAACCGTCGTTCTAAAGTACCAAACCGTCGTTCTAAAGTACCAAACCGTCGTTCTAAAGTACCAAACCGTCGTTCTAAAGTATCAAACCGTCGTTCTAAAGTACCAAACTGTCGTTCTAAAGGACCAAACCGTCGTTCTAAAGTACCAAACCGTCGTTCTAAAGTAGCCAAACCGTCGTTCTAAAGTGCCAAACCGTCGTTCTAAAGTACCAAACCGTCGTTCTAAAGTACCAAACTGTCGTTCTACAAACCGTCGTTCTAAAGTACCAAACCGTCGTTCTAAAGTACCAAACCGTCGTTCTAAAGTACGAAACTGTCGTTCTAAAGTACCAAACTGTCGTTCTAAAGTACCAAACCGTCGTTCTAAAGTACCAAACCGTCGTTCTAAAGTGCCAAACCGTCGTTCTAAAGTGCCAAACTGTCGTTCTAAAGTACCAAACTGTCGTTCTAAAGTACCAAACTGTCGTTCTAAAGTACCAAACCGTCGTTCTAAAGTACCAAACTGTCGTTCTAGTACCAAACCGTCGTTCTAAAGTACGAAACTGTCGTTCTAAAGTACCAAACCGTAGTTCTAAAGTGTTCTAAACGAAACTGTCGTTCTAAAGTACCAAACCGTCGTTCTAAAGTATCAAACCGTAGTTCTAAAGTAAACCAAAGAGTCGTTCTAAAGTATCAAACCGTAGTTCTAAAGTACCAAAAGTTCTAAAGTCGTAGTTCTAAAGTAACAAACCGTCGTTCTAAAGTATCAAACCGTAGTTCTAAAGTATCAAACCGTAGTTCTAAAGTACCAAACCGTAGTTCTAAAGTAGGACAAACTGTAGTTCTAAAGTATCAAACCGTAGTTCTAAAGTAGCAAACCGTAGTTCTAAAAGTAGTTCTAAAGTATCAAACCGTAGTTTTAAAGTATCAAACCGTAGTTCTAAAGTACCGTAGTTCTAAAGTAGCAAACCGTAGTTCTAAAATATCAAACCGTAGTTCTAAAGTAGCAAACCGTAGTTCTAAAGTATCAAACCGTAGTTCTAAAGTATCAAAGGGTCGTTCTAAAGTACCAAACCGTAGTTCTAAAGTACCAAACCGTAGTTCTAAAGTACCAAACTGTAGTTCTAAACTACCAAACCGTAGTTCTAAAGTACCAAACCGTAGTTCTAAAGTATCAAACCGTCGTTCTAAAGTACCAAACCGTAGTTCTAAAGTATCAAACCGTAGTTCTAAAGTTCTAAAGTATCAAACCGTAGTTCTAAAGTACCAAACCGTCGTTCTAAAGTACCAAACCGTAGTTCTAAAGTACCAAACCGTAGTTCTAAAGTACCAAACCGTCGTTCTAACCAAACCGAAGTTCTAATGTACCAAACCGTAAATGTAAACCAAACGTCGTTCTAAAGTACCAAAGAGTAGTTCGAAAGTACCAAAGAGTCGTTTTAAAGTACCAAAGAGTCGTTCAAAGTACAGAAAAAGTACTAAAAGAGCAAACTGTTGTTCTAAAAGTACCAAACTGTCGTTCTAAACTACTAAAGAGTCGTTCTAAAGTACCAAACCGTAGTTCTAAAAGTACCAAACCTGTCGTACCAAACCGTAGTTCTAAAGTACCAAACCGTAGTTCTAAAGTACCAAACCGTAGTTCTAAAGTACCAAACCGTAGTTCTAAAGTACCAAACCGTAGTTCTAAAGTACCAAACCGTCGTTCTAAAACCAAACCGTAGTTCTAAATACCAAACCGTAGTTCTAAAGTACCAAACCTAGTTCTAAAGTACCAAACCGTAGTTCTAAAGTACCAAAAGTCGTTCTAAAGTAAAAGTAGTTCTAAAGTACCAAACTGTTGTTCTAAAGTACCGAAACCGTAGTTCTAAAGTACCAAAGAGTCGTTCTAAAGTACCAAAGAGTCGTTCTAAAGTACCAAACCGTAGTTCTAAAGTACCAAACCGTAGTTCTAAAGTAGCAAACCGTCGTTCTAAAGTACCAAACCGTCGTTCTAAAGTACCAAACCAAACTCGTTCTAAAGTACCAAACCGTAGTTCTAAAGTACCAAACCGTAGTTCTAAAGTACCAAAGAGTCGTTCTAAAGTACCAAACCGTCGTTCTAAAGTACCAAAACTAAAGTCGTTCTAAAGTACCAAACCGTAGTTCTAAAGTACCAAACCGTAGTTCAAAAGTACCAAAGAGCTTTAAAGTACCAAACGTGTCGTTCTAAAGTTCTACCAAACCGTCGTTCTAAAGTACCAAAAGTCGTTCTAAAGTACCAAACCGTCGTTCTAAAGTACCAAAGAGTCGTTCTAAAGTACCAAACCGTCGTTCTAAAGTACCAAACCGTCGTTCTAAAGTACCAAACCGTCGTTCTAAAGAAAGTCGTTCAAAAGTACCAAACTGTCGTTCTAAAGTACCAAACCGTCGTTCTAAAGTACCAAACCGTAGTTCTAAAGTACCAAACCGTTGTTCTAAAGTACCAAGAGTCGTTCTAAAGTACCAAACCGTCGTTCTAAAGTACCAAACGTCGTTCGTTCTAAAGTACCAAACCGTCGTTCTAAAGGACGAAACCGTCGTTCTAAAGTACCAAACCGTCGTTCTAAAGTACCAAACCGTCGTTCTAAAGTACCAAACCGTCGTTCTAAAGTACCACAAACCGTCGTTCTAAAGTACCAAACCGTCGTTCTAAAGTACGAAACTGTCGTTCTAAAGTACCAAACCGTCGTTCTAAAGTACCAAACCGTCGTTCTAAAGTACGAAACTGTCGTTCTAAAGTACCAAACCGTCGTTCTAAAGTACCAAACTGTCGTTCTAAAGTACCAAACTGTCGTTCTAAAGTATCAAACCGTCGTTCTAAAGTACCAAACCGTCGTTGTAAAGTACCAAACTGTCGTTCTAAAGTACCAAACCGTCGTTCTAAAGTACCAAACCGTCGTTCTAAAGTACCAAACTGTCGTTCTAAAGTATCAAACCGTCGTTCTAAAGTACCAAACCGTCGTTCTAAAGTACCAAACCGTCGTTCTAAAGTACCAAACCGTCGTTCTAAAGTACCAAACCGTCGTTCTAAAGTACCAAACTGTCGTTCTAAAGTACCAAACCGTCGTTCTAAAGTACGAAACCGTCGTTCTAAAGTACCAAACCGTCGTCGTTCTAAAGTACCAAACCGTCGTTCTAAAGTACGAAATCGTCGTTCTAAAGTACCAAACTGTCGTTCTAAGTACCAAACCGTCGTTCTAAAGTACCAAACTGTCGTTCTAAAGTACCAAACCGTCGTTCGTACGAAACTGTCGTTCTAAAGTACCAAACCGTCGTTCTAAAGTACCAAACTGTCGTTCGTTCTAAAGTACCAAACCGTCGTTCTAAAGTACCAAACCGTCGTTCTAAAGTACAAACGTCGTTTCTAAAGTACCAAACTGTCGTTCTAAAGTACCAAACCGTAGTTCTAAAGTACCAAAGAGTCGTTCGAAAGTACCAAAGAGTCGTTCTAAAGTACCAAAGAGTCGTTCTAAAGTACCAAACCGTCGTTCTAAAAGACCAAACCGTAGTTCTAAAGTACCAAACTGTCGTTCTAAACTACCAAAAATTTTAAAGTACCAAACCGTAGTTCTAAAGTACCAAACCGTAGTTCTAAAGTACCAAACCGTAGTTCTAGAGTACCAAACCGTAGTTCTAAAGTACCAAACCGTAGTTCTAAAGTACCAAACTGTAGTTCTAAAGTACCAAACCGTCGTTCTAAAGTACCAAACTGTAGTTCTAAAGTACCAAACCGTAGTTCTAAAGTACCAAACCGTAGTTCTAAAGTACCAAACTGTAGTTCTAACGTACCAAACCGTAGTTCTAATGTAGTTCTAGTTCTAAAGTACCAAACCGTAGTTCTAAAGTACCAAACCGTAGTTCTAAAGTTCGTAGTTCTAAAGTACCAAAAGAGTCGTTCTAAAGTACCAAACCGTCGTTCTAAAGTACCAAAGAGTCGTTCTAAAGTACCAAAAGTCGTTCTAAAAGAGCAAACCGTCGTTCTAAAGTACCAAACCGTCGTTCTAAAGTACCAAAGAGTCGTTCTAAAATACCAAACCGTAGTTCTAAGTACGAAACCAGTTCTAAAGTACCAAACCGAGTTCTAGAGTACCAAACCGTCGTTCTAAAGTACCAAACTGCAGTTCTAAAGTACCAAACCGTGGTTCTAAAGTACCAAAAACGTAGTTCTAAAGTACCAAACCGTCGTTCTAAAGTACCAAACCGTCGTTCTAAAGTACCAAACCGTAGTTCTAAAGTACCAAAAGTCGTACCAAACCGTCGTTCTAAAGTACCAAAGAGTCGTTCTAAAGTAGTTCTAAAACCGTCGTTCTAAAGTACCAAACTGTCGTTCTAAAGTACCAAACCGTCGTTCTAAAGTACCAAACCGTAGTTCTAAACTACCAAACCATCGTTCTAAAGTACCAAACCGTCGTTCTAAAGTACCAAACCGTCGTTCTAAAGTAGCAAACCGTCGTTCTAAAGTACGAAACTGTCGTTCTAAAGTACCAAACCATCGTTCTAAAGTACGAAACTGTCGTTCTAAAGTACCAAACCGTCGTTCTAAAGTACCAAACCGTCGTTCTAAAGTACGTCGTTCTAAAACGAAACTGTCCTAAAGTACCAAACCGTCGTTCTAAAGTACCAAAATCGTTCTAAAGTACCAAACCGTTCTAAAGTACCAAACCGTTGTTCTAAAGTACCAAACCGTCGTTCTAAAGTACCAAACTGTCGTTCTAAAGTACCAAACCATCGTTCTAAAGTACCAAACTGTCGTTCTAAAGTACCAAACCGTCGTTCTAAAGTACCAAACCGTCGTTCTAAAGTACCAAACCGTCGTTCTAAAGTACCAAACTGTCGTTCTAAAGTACCAAACCGTCGTTCTAAAGTACCAAACTGTCGTTCTAAAGTACCAAAACGTTCTAAAGTACCAAACCGTTCTAAAGTACGAAACCGTCGTTCTAAAGTACCAAACCGTCGTTCTAAAATACGAAACCGTCGTTCTAAAGTACCAAACTGTCGTTCTAAAGTACCAAACCGACGTTCTAAAGTACCAAACTGTCGTTCTAAAGTACCAAACCGTCGTTCTAAGTACGAAACTGTCGTTCTAAAGTAGCAAACCGTCGTTCTAAAGTACGAAACTGTCGTTCTAAAGTACCAAACAGTCGTTCTAAAGTACCAAACCGTCGTTTAACGTACCAAAAGTACCAAACTGTCGTTTTAAAGTACCAAACCGTAGTTCTAATGCATGAAACCGGAGTTCTAACATACCGAAATCGTCATTCTAACGTACCAAATCGTCATTTTAACATACCAAACCGTCGTTCTAATGTACCAAACCGTAGTTCTAACGTATGAAACCGTAGTTCTTAAGTAGAAAATCGTAATTCTAACGTACCAAACCGTAGTTCTAACGTACCAAACCGTTGTTTTAATGTAACAAATCGTAGTTCTAACGTACCAAACCGTAGTTTTAACGTACCAAACCGTTGCTCTAATGTAACAAACCGTAGTTGTAATGTACCAAACCGTCGTTCTAAAGTAGCAAACCGTAGTTCTAACGTACCAAACCGTAGTTCTAATGTACCAAAGAGTAGTTCTAACGTACCAAACCGTAGTTCTAATGTACCAAACCGTAGTTCTAATGTACCAAACTGTAGTTCTAATGTACCAAACCGTAGTTTTAAAGTACCAAACCGTAGTTGTAATGTACCAAATGGTAGTTCTAAAGTACCAAAACGTAGTTCTAAAGTAACAAAACGTAGTTCTAAAGTACCAAAGAGTAGTTCTAAAGTACCAAAGAGTCGTTTTAAAGTACCAAAGAGTCGTTCTAAAGTACCAAAAGTCGTTCTAAAAGAGCAAACCGTTGTTCTAAAGTACCAAAACCGTCGTTCTAAGCTACCAAAGAGTCGTTCTAAAGTACCAAACCGTAGTTCTAAAGTACCAAACCGTAGTTCTAGAGTACCAAACCGTAGTTCTAAAGTACCAAACTGCAGTTCTAAAGTACCAAACCGTAGTTCTAAAGTACCAAAACGTATTTCTAAAATACCAAAACCGTAGTTCTAAAGTACCAAACCGTAGTTCTAAAGTACCAAACCGTAGTTCTAAAGTACCAAAGAGTCGTTCTAAAGTACCAAAGAAGTCGTTCTAAAGTACCAAAAGTCGTTCTATAGGAGCAAACCGTCGTCTAATGTACCAAACCGTAGTTCTAACGTATGAAACCGTCATTCTTAAGTACAAAATCGTAGTTCTAACGTACCAAACCGTAGTTCTAATGTACCAAACCGTAGTTCTAACGTACCAAACCGTAGTTCTAATGTACCAAACCGTAGTTCTAACGTACCAAACCGTAGTTCTAATGTACCAAACCGTAGTTGTAATGTCCCAAACCGTACTTGTAATGTACCAAACCGTAGTTCTAACGTACCAAACCGTAGTTCTAATGTACCAAACCGTAGTTCTAAAGTACCAAACCGTAGTTCTAAAGTACCAAACCGTAGTTCTAATGTACCAAACCGTAGTTCTAATGTACCAAACCTTAGTTTTAATGTACCAAACCGTAGTTGTAATGTACCAACCGTAGTTCTAATGTACCAAACCGTAGTTGTATTGTACCAAACCTTAGTTGTAATGTACCAAACCTTGTTCTAACGTACCAAACCGTTGTTCTAATGTACCAAACCATAGTTCTAATGTACCAAACCTTAGTTCTAATATACCAAACCATAGTTCGAATGTACCAAACCGTAGTTCTACCAAATAGTTCTAATGTATCAAACCGTAGTTCTATTGTACCAAACCTTAGTTCTAATATACCAAAACCATAGTTGTAATGTACCAAACCTTAGTTCTAATGTACCAAACCATAGTTCTAATATACCAAACCATAGTTCTAATATACCAAACCTTAGTTCTAATGTACCAAACCTTTGTTCTAATGTACCAAACCTTAGTTCTAATGTACCAAACCTTAGTTCTAATATACCAAACCGTAGTTCTAATGTACCAAACCTTAGTTCTAATAATGTACCAAACCGAATGTACCAAAGTTCTAATGTACCAAACCTTAGTTCTAATGTACCAAACCGTAGTTCTAATATACCAAACCGTAGTTCTAATGTACCAAACCGTAGTTCTAATGTACCAAACCGTAGTTCTACCAAATAATGTACCAAACCTTAGTTCTAATGTACCAAAACTTAGTTGTAATGTACCAAACCGTAGTTCTAATGTACCAAACCGTAGTTCTAATGTACCAAACCGTAGTTCTAATGTACCAAACCGTAGTTGTAATGTACCAAACCGTAGTTCTAATGTACCAAACCGTAGTTGTAATGTACCAAACCGTAGTTCTAATGTACCAAACCGTAGTTCTAATGTACCAAACCGTAGTTGTAATTGTAGTTCTAATGTACCAAACCGTAGTTCTAATGTACCAAACCGTAGTTCTAATGTACCAAACCTTAGTTGTAATGTACCAAACCGTAGTTCTAATGTACCAAACCGTAGTTCTAATGTACCAAACCGTAGTTCTAATGTACCAAACCTTAGTTCTAATGTACCAAACCATAGTTGTAATGTACCAAACCATAGTTCTAATGTACCAAACCATAGTTCTAATGTACCAAACCGTAGTTCTAATATACCAAACCATAGTTCTAATATACCAAACCATAGTTGTAATGTACCAAACCGTAGTTCTAATATACCAAACCATAGTTCTAATATACCAAACCGTAGTTCTAATATACCAAACCTTAGTTCTAATGTACCAAACCATAGTTCTAATGTACCAAACCATAGTTCTAATATAGTTAGTTGTAATATACCAAACCGTAGTTGTAATGTACCAAACCATAGTTCTAATATACCAAACCTTAGTTCTAATATACCAAACCGTAGTTCTAATATACCAAACCATAGTTCTAATATAGTAGCAAACCGTAGTTCTAATATAGCAAACCGTAGTTCTAATATAGCAAACCGTAGTTCTAATGTACCAAACCATAGTTCTAATATAGTTCTAATATAGCAAACCGTAGTTCTAATATACCAAACCATAGTTCTAATATACCAAACCGTAGTTCTAATATACCAAACCGTAGTTCTAATATACCAAACCATAGTTCTAATATAGCAAACCGTAGTTCTAATATACCAAACCGTAGTTCTAATATACCAAACCGTAGTTCTAATATACCAAACCGTAGTTCTAATATACCAAACCATAGTTCTAATATACCAAACCTTAGTTCTAATAAACCCAAACCGTAGTTCTAATATACCAAACCGTAGTTCTAATGTACCAAACCATAGTTCTAATATACCAAACCATAGTTCTAATATACCAAACCTTAGTTGTAATGTACCAAACCTTAGTTGTAATGTACCAAACCGTAGTTCTAATATACCAAACCATAGTTCTAATATACCAAACCATGGTTGTAATGTACTAAAGTTCTAATATACCAAACCGTAGTTCTAATATACCAAACCGTAGTTCTAATGTACCAAACCTTAGTTCTAGTTCTAATATACCAAAACCTTAGTTCTAATGTACCAAACCTTAGTTCTAATATACCAAACCATAGTTCTAATGTACCATGATTTCTAATATACCAAACCTTAGTTGTAATGTACCAAACCGTAGTTCTAATATAGCAAACTGGGATTTCTAATATACCAAACCTTAGTTGTAATGTACCAAACCGTAGTTCTAATATACCAAACCATAGTTCTAATATACCAAACCATAGTTGTAATAATACCAAACCATAGTTCTAATATACCAAACCATAGTTCTAATATACCAAACCATAGTTCTAATATACCTAAAACCATAGTTCTAATATACCAAACCGTAGTTCTAATATACCAAACCATATTTCTAATATACCAAACCTTAGTTGTAATATACCAAACCATAGTTCTAATATACCAAACCATAGTTCTAATATACCAAACCATAGTTCTAATATACCAAACCGTAGTTCTAATATACCAAACCATAGTTCTAATATACCAAACCATAGTTCTAATATACCAAACCATAGTTCTAATATACCAAACCATAGTTCTAATATACCAAACCATAGTTCTAATATACCAAACCATAGTTCTAATATACCAAACCATAGTTTTAATATACCAAACCATAGTTCTAATATACCAAACCGTAGTTGTAATATACCAAACCGTAGTTCTAATATACCAAACCATAGTTCTAATGTACCAAACCATAGTTCTAATATACCAAACCGTAGTTCTAATATACCAAAATAATGTATCAAACCGTAGTTGTAATATACCAAACCGTAGTTCTAATATATCAAACCGTAGTTGTAATGTACTAAACCGTAGTTCTAATATAGCAAACCGTAGTTGTAATGTACTAAACCGTAGTTCTAATATAGCAAACCGTAGTTGTAATGTAGCAAACCGTAGTTCTAATATAGCAAACCGTAGTTCTAATATAGCAAACCGTAGTTCTAATATACCAAACCGTAGTTCTAATGTATCAAACCGTAAACCGTTCTAATATACATAGTTGTAATGTACTAAACCGTAGTTCTAATATACCAAACCGTAGTTGTAATGTAGCAAACGATTTCAAACTGTAGTTGTAATGTACTAAACCGTATAATATACCAAACCGTAAGTTCTAATGTACCAAACCGTAGTTCTAATATACCAAACCTTAATTCTAATGTACCAAACCGTAGTTCTAATATACCAAACCTTAATTCTAATATACCAAACCGTAGTTCTAATGTACCAAACTGTAGTTCTAATATACCAAACCTTAATTCTAATATACCAAACCGTAGTTCTAATATACCAAACCTTAATTCTAAACCAAACCGTAGTTCTAATATACCAAACCTTAATTCTAAAATACCAAACCTGTAGTTCTAATATACCAAACCTTAATTCTAAAATACCAAACCGTAGTTCTAATATACCAAACCTTAATTCTAAAATAC
This sequence comes from Doris montereyensis, assembly GCA_037039925.1. Taxonomy (NCBI): domain Eukaryota; kingdom Metazoa; phylum Mollusca; class Gastropoda; order Nudibranchia; family Dorididae; genus Doris; species Doris montereyensis. Next base: position 46,900 of record JAXRKP010002402.1, read on the forward strand.
CAAACCGTAGTTCTAATATACCAAACCTTAGTTGTAATGTACCAAACTGTAGTTCTAATATACCAAACCTTAATTCTAAAATACCAAACCGTAGTTCTAATATACCAAACCTTAATTCTAAAATACCAAACCGTAGTTCTAATATACCAAACCTTAGTTGTAATGAACCAAACTGTAGTTCTAATGTACCAAACCTTAATTCTAAAATACCAAACCGTAGTTCTAATACACCAACCCTTAGTTCTAATGTACCAACCCTAATTCCAATGTACCAACGCTTAGTTTTTACGTACCAAACCGTAGTTCGAATGTTTTGACGTCACCCTATTTTATGCTTCATTGTTATAAACGTTTTGCCGTTCTCTCTTTCTAGCTATAGACTGGCACGTTCACGAAAGAAAAAAGAAACCATTCTGTCCTATAGAAATATAAGCAAACAAATAAATGGACACGGCGGTCATCAATACACATATTCGAGCCAACGTGGACATGGAGAGGAGATAGGAGAGAAAGAAACCAAGACTAAAATAAAACTATGTCAACAAATGACTTTGAATCAAACACAACACGCAATACAAACGCACTGGCTAAGTTCAAAGCA
>JAXRKP010002403.1:0-20000 GCA_037039925.1 Doris montereyensis
AGAGAGAGAGAGAGAGAGAGAGAGAGAGATTCAAGCATTCTGAGGTAGAAAATGAAGCCGAATGTAGAAAAGAGTTTATTCAATCGCAGTCACGGTGTAGTTAGTACTACGATTATGATACTACTGTAGTAAGGCAGCGATTATCCAATCTGACATCTCTCCATCCACGTGAAATTAACCCATCCAAACCGTGTCTTCTGACTGAAGCTATTATAGTTTATCGTTAGCTGGCTTCCATCTTGCAATCGATTGTTCATTTTAGTCAAAATCATACATTATGCTATGAACCCTTCTTCTCTTATTCTTCGTAGTAAGAATAAAGAATAGTATTTCTTCTCGATGAAGAAGAAGAAGAAAGTGCGAAGAAGAAGAAGAAGAAGAAGAAGAAGAAGAAGAAGAAGAAGAAGAAGAAGAAGAAGAAGAAGAAGAAGAAGAAGAAGAAGAAGAAGAAGAAGAAGAAGAAGAAGAAGAAGAAGAAGAAGAAGAAGAAGAAGAAGAAGAAGAAGAAGAAGAAGAAGAAGAAGAAGAAGAAGAAGAAGAAGAAGAAGAAGAAGAAGAAGAAGAAGAAGAAGAAGAAGAACAAAGAACAAGAACAAGAACAAGAACGAACAAGAACGAGAAAAAGAACAAGAAGAAAGAAGAACAACTGCTAATGTCAATTATTTTGTGTTTCCTGAACGCAAAATGACCCTGGTGTCTTTCCCTCTCCTCTTTCTCACAATTGGAAACATCGTGAAGAAGTACACTCTGGCTAATCACTCATTCGATGCACGGACACACAAGAACCAGCTCTTGATTTCTCATAAAGTTCTCATGTTTGAATATAATAGGCTTAGGATAAACACCAGACTGGCTTGCTGTCTACGTAACATGAAAGATTGTTTTGACTTGACAGATGGATCAACCACTTTTATCTAATTCTTTACGTTGAAATACATAAACATCTCTCCTTACCATTGGTCCAAATAAATATATATATATAATATATCTTTCTATTTCTGTCAGTCTATCTATCTATCTATCTATATATCTATCTACCTATCCATCTATCTATCTATCTATCTATCTATCTATCTATCTATCTATCTATTTATCTATCTATCTATCCACATGTATCTACCTATCTATCTCTTTATCTATTTATCTATATGAATATCTATCTATCACCCATCTATGTATATGTATGTATGCATATCTATCCTATCTATCTATTACCTATCTATCTCTCTATCTATTTATTATCTATGTATATCTATCTATCACCCCATCTATGTATATGTATCTATGCATATCTATCTATCTATCTATCTATCTATCTATCTATCTATCTATCTATCTATCTATCTATCTATCTATCTATCTATTTATCTATCTATCTATCTATCTATCTATCTATATCTATCTATCTATCTATTTGTCTGTTTTATTGAGTTATTTGCTAGTTAGATCGACCGAGTTTACGAGGTGTAAATGACCCAATAGAGTCAATAATTATAATATAACATCCCAAATCAATTTTTAACCTAGTTATGACTTTTACTCGGGCAGTGGATAGGTAGCACCTGGCACGGGGATAAAGGCGATCCCACCCTCCATTCTCCTGTGCCTTGCAAGCAGGTATTGACTGACCAAAGGCTAAGTGAGTTACCGCTGTTTACCTGACAGAAAACAACCTACTGCCTTGCATGCCGGTCGTGGTTGACCAAAGGTTAAGGGTTAACACTGACATGAAATAATAACCTGCTGCCTTGCATGCTGGTTTTGAGCAACTGAAGGCTAAAGGAGTTCACCATGACAGAAAATAACAAGGCCCAGCAGGGGGCTGAAATGTGGCAGTCCTATCATCTACCTAGGATACAGTGGGCCAATCACCTGCTTATCCAAATCAACTAATTCAGAGAAATAAATAAATATGATAATTAGTTTGACCATTCGAAGACGAACATGGAAACGAACACGGACTGTGATTTTTGGAACATGGAAACGTTAGGGCAATACATGGAAAAGAGATAGAATTAGTTGAAGAAATGGAAAATTTCAAAGAAGACATTTTGACCATTACAGAAACAAAGAAAAAGGACAAGGAATAGAAAAATGTAGGACCAAATCATACTTTTAATCTTCTCAGGAGAAGATGTCAAAGATAGAGCTAGAGCAGGAGTAGGCCTCTAATGCATAAAAGGCATGAAAAGCTACTAGAAAGTTGGAAATTTATAAGCCCACGGCTATTAGAGGTAAATATTAAACCAAAAGGAAGAAAATTAAATTATTAATAGCTTATGGACCAAACAAAGACGCAACTAAAGAAGAAAAAGATATCTTCGAAAACGATTTACAAATAGCTGCAGAGAATCTCAAATTACTAACTGAAGAATACAAACAAAAAAGGAAAATAGAAGAATGCTACTAAACTCAAAATAGAGGAACTAAATAAACCAATAGTAAAACAGATATACCAATCTAGGATATAACGATTTATCAGTCAAAGACAGATGGATCTGAATGATAGCACAATAGAAGAAAAGTGGCAAATGTATAAAGAAACACTCCTCAGTTGTACTGAAGAAGTCTGTGGTAGGAAACAAATTAAAGGAGATAGGAAAAAAACAGCATGGTGAAAAGAAAATGTCAAGATTAAGATCAAAGAAAAGAATGATGCCTGGAAGAAATACTTGCAAAGAGACCAGAGGACAGGATAGGTTACGTGAGTAAAAGAAATATCGTCAAAGAGGAAGTTAGAAAAGCAAAACAGGAAACAATAGGAATATTTTGGAGAAAGACTTCAAGACAGCTATCAAGGAAATCAAAAACTGTTCTGAGGAGCAATTAAGTGCATAAGAAAGACCAAAGCATGCCCAATACGATAAATTAAGAACGCCAAAGGAGAAATAATGAAAGAAAACAGCGAAATCATGGAAACGTGGAGAAAGTATTTTCAAAAATTACATAATCAATCCAGAACATATGAAACAAGGAGTACAGATCAATTAGTAAGAGTAACAAATAATCCAGAGGAGACAGCTGAAGATGTAGATATCCCAATGGAAGAACTTCAAACAGCTATAAGAAAAGTGAAATGAGGAAAGGCCTTAGGAGCAGATCAAGTGTATCCAGAAATGATTAAAAACCAAAGGAGAGAGGCAGACAAACTGCTACATGGAATATGTCAGTAATCATAGAAGTCCAAACAGCTGCCAGATGGCTGGAAAATGGAACTGTAGTACTAATACATAAGCAAGCATCAGCTATGGACTGCTCAAACCATAGAGGGATATCACTACTTAGCATATCAGGAAAAGTGTATATGCCAGGATACTGGAAATGAGACTACGGATGAGAGTAGAGGATCAGATTGAATAACATCAGAGTAGATTTAGACCAGGAAAAAGTGTAGAAGGCCGCATATTTACAATAAGACAAATAATAGAAACATTCCTTGAGAGAAACAATGACTTGCACCTGTGGTTTTATGACTTAGAAAAGGCATTTGACACTGCGAGGAGGGGCGAACTATAGCATTCCTTAAAAGAACACACTGTCTAGCAAAAATTTAATAGAAGCCATTAAAAGTTTTTACAATAAACCAACATGTGCAGTGAGAGTAGCTGGAAACTAATCTAAAGAATTTTGATGTAGATATAGGAGTAAGACAAGATTGTATCCTAAGTCGTCTTTTGTTTATCACATTTATATGTAGGTATGTGGAAGCTCAAACCAGTAAATGTATCAATGTTTTCATTTGCGGATGATTTAGTTGTTTGGAAAATCAGAAAGTGACCTTCAGTCAAATATCAACATGATGACTAATGAACTAAATAAAAGAGGAATGAGAGTAAATGCAAAGAAAACCAAACCAATGCTAGTAACTAAGCAAGCTAAAACACAAAATAGAGTACAAGCAGCTGAAATGAAATATCTAAGAAAAGTAGTAGGGAAAAATAAAAGAGAGGAAAAATCAGAAACACAACAATAAGAGATCAAACAAAGGCAGATGGCATAAAAACTAAGATAGAAATAAATCAATTGAGATGGTTTGGGCATGTAAACAGAATGAATGACAATAGAATAACTAAATCAGTATACAGGGCTAAAGCCCAAGGTAAAAGACCAAAAGGCAGACCTCGGAGAAAGTGGGAAGAAGATATAAAAGAGGCATTAAAGCATAGAAATTTAACTTATTTGAAGGAAAACAGAAAATGCCAGGACAGGGCAGTCTGGAGAAAAATCTTGGACATCTGAACCCATACACCGAAATGTAGCATCTGAAAGAAAGAAAAAAAACGACTTTAATTTACACAAAGGAACAAGGGCATGAAGGAATTGAAGACATATAGAGAGCCTACTTTTTCAGCCCGTAACAACGATCAGGCGGGTCTCGATCAACAAATAAATAAAATCAATACGCCAATGCACCAATAACACCTCGCCCTGGAAGATCTAGATTTAGGTCCTGCCACCGTAAAGGAAAACCCTGATCGAAAACCTTAATCTGGCTAAGTCGGGTCAGATCCATTATATGACTGTAATGTATTCCTGATGGGTGTTTTGTAGCGTGTAGCCTTGACTAACAAAATAAAAACCATCAGAAAATAAATGAAAAGAGGATTATCTGAATACCAGGAACTTTCACGAAATATCAGAAACTATGGTCGATCCACGAATTTTTTTTCGGAACATCGTTTTTTGTTAGTTTCAATTTAAATGGAAAAGAAATAGAAATAGCTGACATTGGAAAAACACATCATGTGAAGACATTATTTCAGCTATTCAAGATGTATGGAAAAATGAATACAGGAATACATTAATTCTTCAAACTTTATCAATGCATCTCTATCAAAGTCAACTTGCTTTGAATAAATACATTCACAAATATGCAAATCCTATGGCAAACAGAAATGAAAACCCATTAGGAGGAATCAAATCAAAGCCCATGGCAAATTAAAAATTAAACATAAAAGAGAATATTAACTTGAAAAGGTATTGATATTATTGGCTATACAAGTTATGGGCTCCAGAACTTGTTTCGTCTCTGTTTTACTTTTAAACAGATTATAGATATAGATTCAATGTTTTGAAGATCAAAGTTTTAAGATGGGAGTAACAATGTCAGAATATTCTGCACGTGTCTCCATAGTCGCAATCCTCCATAATCCAGATCGTCTGGTCTTGCCAATTAAACAGATGTCGTTGTCGCATTTTCGCAAATGGGCTGTTGTCTTCGCTGTTCTTGACGATGAAGTTTCTTATCCTTTGATTGGTAACGCAATTTTCCACATAATGAGATCATCAGCCTCTACAAGAATATCAGGTGTCGTTTGAAAATGTCTAACACGAGCTTTAAAAAGTCCTTGTTGCGATCTGACTGTAGTAATATGCCTTCCTGTCTTTCAATGATTTTGAAGATTTGAACGCTTATTTTATCACAGTAAAGTTTGTGAAAATGTCAGCAAAGCGTAAGTGATTACAAACACCCCTTGTTGGTTTTCCATGGATGAGTTTTCCTCACTTGTGCTAGAGTTTTCTTTGTCATGTTCGGTCCTCACTGTCTGACGTGATAGATGTGTCATAAATGTGTAGATCTTCTTCTCGTTGTGTTTCGTACCTGTCGCCGTGTCGTCTTGGTCGTTTGATTCACTGATTGTATTTCCGACCATATGTATGTCTATTGATTCTGTACTTCTGTTGTACTGTTGTTGTTTGTTTGTTGAATGTCAACATTTCTATTTTCTTTGTTTTCAATAAAGTCCGTGTTCGTAGATGTGTCGTCAAGCGATATTAGGCGATGTTATGGTTGACACACTGAAGGAATGGAGAGCACTGTCGTTACTCTGTGTTGAGACGGTATTATTGTTGTTTGTTTGTAGAATGACAGCACTTTTGATTTCTTTGTTTTCAATAAAGTCCGTGTTCGTAAATGTTGTTGCTGTCTTCGTTGCTACTCTTGTATGATGTTGCTGTTTTCTAAAGTTGTCTCGTCTTATTTAGCTCAGCGACTTCCGTCTGAAGCTGGCAGGAGTTAAATGATGACCCGCGACACACTCAAGTCTGGCCATCTCCATGCCATCAAATGGAAGGACGAGGGTTGTCGCTCTTTATTTTCCAGCTGCTTTGAACGATGAAGGTGGGATTCCTCTAAAATGCTGTTGATAAGACATTCCAGCATCGTCAGATGCTAACTGGCATATTGATGTCGTTCAACCACAAAAGAAACTCGAAAACATAACTCATAAAAAGGGTGAGAGCTCGTTAACCCACGTCTGTCCTGCTCTGTAACCAAATTTATCATTTTTCTCTATTTTTTGTTTTGTGTTGATTATTTCAATATTTCCTTGAGGTATGTGGAACATTGCATAATAGTTATATTCCAGGCAGCTCTAAATATTTAGAAAATTCAAATGATCGAAATCACAAGATTAGAATCTATAATCTTAATCTAGATCTAAATCTACATGCAGCAGAACTAGATAGATTTAGATCTACCATGCAGCAGAACTAGATAGATGTATGCCACATGATAGCTGCTGAAATGATAGACTGAACATGTAACAGAACTAGATATATCTAGATCTACAGAACAACAGAGCTAGATAGATCTAGATCTACAGCAGAACTAGATAGATCTAGATCTACATGTAGCAGAACTAGATAGATCTAGATCTACATTGAAAGAACTAGATAGATCTAGATCTACATGTGCAGAACTTATTGACTCTAGATCTAGATCTACATGCAGCAGAACTAGATAGATCTAGATCTAGATCTACATGTAACAGAACTAGATAGATCTGATCTAGATCTTTGCTACAATAAACCAAAATTCAGTGAGAGTAGCTGCAAACTGCTGCAGAATTTGAAGAAGAAAAAATCATATGATTATGATTATTCTGCTCTCTCGGCAGTGAAACCTGGACATTTTAGACAGCTGCTGAATACAGTAGAGTCACAGGCTAACGAAATGAAATATCTATGAGCTAATAGGAAAACTAAAAGCGACAAAATTCATTTAAAAACACAACAAGAGATCAAACAAAAGTAGATAGCATAAAAACTAATATAGAAATGAATCAACTGAGATGGTTTGATCATGTTAACAGAATGAATGACAATGAGAATAGCTAAAGGAACAATACACTGCTAAAATCCAAAGTAAACGACCAAAAGGCAGAAAACGGAGAAAGTGGGAAGAAGATAAAAAAATTATTATTAAAAAGAAATATCACTTTACGGGAGTAAACAGAAAATTCATGACACGGTATTCTTGGAGAAAGATCATTTCGGGCATATCAACCCATAAACCGCAAGTATTATTATGATAAAAAGGAAAGATGATTTGTGATTAAATCAGTGGATCCATTATTATTATTACATAAAGACTAGATCTACAATCTAGCTTAGGTCTAGATCTAGATCTATAATCTAGCTTAGGTCTAGATTTAGATCTATAATCTAGCTTAGGTTTAGATGTAGATCTATAATCTTTTAGGTCTAGATCTAGATCTATAATCTAGCTTAGGACTAGATCTAGATCTATAATCTTAGCTTAGGTCTAGATCTAGATCTATAATCTATTAGGTCTAGATCTAGATCTATAATCTATTAAGGTCTAGATCTAGATCTATAATCTAGCTTAGATCTAGATCTAGATCTATAATTAGCTTAGGTCTAGATCTAGATCTATAATCTATTATTATCTATTATTCTATTATCTATAATTCCTATTAGGTTAGATCTAGATCTATAATCTAGCTTATTTAGGTCTAGATCTAGATCTAGATCTATAATTAGATCTATAATCTCTCTCATTATTCTAATTTTAGATCTATAATTAGCTTATCTAGATCTATTATAATCTAGCTTAGGTCAAGATCTAGATTCTATAATCTAGCTTAGGTCTAGATCTAGATCTATAATCTTATAGCTTAGGTCTAGATCTAGATCTATAATCTAGCTTATATTATTATTTTTATTAGATCTATAATCTAGCTTATTCTAGATCTAGATCTATAATCTAGCTTAGGTCTAGATCTAGATCTATCTATTATATTAGGTCTAGATCTGTTGTTATTATTATTAGCTAGCTATTATAGCTTAGGTATTAATATCTAGATACTATTAATCTACTTATTACTAATCTATTACTATTAATATTATTATATTATTATCTATTATCTATAATCTAGCTTATAGCTTAGGTCTATCTAGATCTATAATCTATTGTCTATTACTATTATCTATAATCTAGCATTAGGTCTAATTATTATTATTATTATTATTATTATTATTATTATTATTATCTTAGATTAGGTCTAGATCTAGATTTTATACAATATTCTAGCTTCAGGTCTGAATCTAGATCTATAATTTAGCTTATATTAGGTCTAGATCTAGATCTAGGTAATCTAGATTTTTATCTTGGTCTGATCTAATCTATAATCTAGCTTAGGTCTAGATCTAGATCTATAATCTCATTAGGATCTAGTATCTAGATCTATAATCTAGCTGACACACTTATCTAGATCTAGTCTATAATCTAGGTCTAATCTAGATCTTTGATCTGGGTGGTCTAAATTGATCGCTTTTTGAGGAAAAGTTTGATCTGCATTATTATTTATTTATTTTATCACTTTTTATTTATTTATCTCTTCTTTCTATTTTTTTGGGGGGCTAGATCTCTAATCTGCCTATAATTTGAACTACATCTAAAAATATAAATCTTAATCGCTCTTCACCATCTAGATGTTTATCTAAAATTAGCTGTCTGTCTAGATCTATTCTATTAATCTAGCTTATTTGAAAATAGATCTGGATCTAAAAGATCTTAAATCTGAACATCTAAATTTATGATAACAGTTTTGATCAACATGATCAAGATTCTTTTAGTCCGATGAACTCTTTCACTGTTACTTTACACTATCACAACGTTTCATTATGACTTTCTGTCAGATTAAAAAATATCAAGATTTTTCTCTCAAATTGATGTGACCACGTCACTTCTATCTCTCTTCCATTGACCACTTGTCTTCACTAAAGAGAACCTAGATAAGCTTTCTGGTTTAAGGTCTCTGTCTGCTTCTCGGAAAAGGCTCCGAAGAGTCTTCAATCTCTATTTATCTAGTCTCTCTCTCTCTCTCAAAAGTTGCTCATAAGCTCTCTTCTCTCTAGATGGATTACTCTCTCTTGAGCAATGTGACTACATTTAAATTATACGATTAATCTCTCTTTACAAACATACATCTCATCCTAAAAATAATGCATGTGTATATCTCATCATAAATATTTATCTATAACAGTTTCTAAAAATGTCTCCTGACTAACTCTCCTTTTATATTTCTTTTGAAGAGTTTAAAGATGGGTTCGATCTGGTCTTAAACCTGAGGCTGTTGCACAAGACATGCGCTACCTCACTTTCATTATGAAAGCAGAGGATTTTCGGGTAACAGAGATTAAAATGACATCAGAAGATTTAATGCTCTAACAAATTTATTTCTCTCTCTCTCTCTTCTATCCATCTATCTATCTATCTCTGCTCTGTCTCTCGCTCTCATATTTCGCTATCTATCTAAATTTATATATGTAGATCTGTTTGCCTTTTTATATGTGTCTGTCTGTCTGTTTCTCGATCTCTCTCTCTCTCTCGCTCTCTCTCTCTCTCTCTCGTCTCTCTCTCTCTCGCTCTCTCTCCCTCTCAGGTCTCTCTCTCTCGCTCTCGATCTCGATCTCGCTCTCTCTGTCTCTCTCTCTCTCTCTCTCGCTCTCTCTCTCTCTCTCTCTCTCTCTCTCTCTCTCTCTCTCTCTCTCTCTCTCTCTCTCTCTCTCTCTCTCTCTCTCTCTCGCTCTCCCTCGCTCTCTCGCTCTCTCTCTCTCTCTCTCTCTCTCTCTCTCTCTCTCTCTCTCTCCCTCTCTCTCTCCCTCCCTCCCTCTCTCTCTCTCTCTCTCTCTCTCTCTCTCTCTTCTCTCTCTCCCTCTCCTCTCTCGCTCTTCTTTCTTCTCTTTTCTCTCTGCTCTCTTGCTCTCCCTCTCTCTCTCTCTCTCTCTCTCTCTCTCTCTCTCTCTCTCTCTCTCTCTCTCTCTCTCTCTCTCTCTCTCTCTCTCTCTCTCCCTCTCCTCCTCCCTCCCTCCTCCTCCCTCTCTCTCTCTCGTCTCCCTCTCCTCCTCTCTCTCTCTTCATCTCTCTCTCTCTCTCTCTCTCTCTCTCTCTCTCTCTCTCTCTCTCTCTCTCTCTCTCTCTCTCTCTCTCTCTCTCTCTCTCTCTCTCTCTCCTTTCTCTCCTCTCCCTCCCTCCTCTCTCCCTCTCTCTCTCTCACTCTCTCCTCTCTCTCTCTCTCTCTCTCTCTCTCTCTCTCTCTCTCTCTCTCCCTCCCTCCTCCCTCTCTCTTCTTCTTCTTCGCTTGCCCTCCTCTCCCCTCTCTCTCCCTCCCTCTCTCTCTTCTCTCTCGCTCTTTATTTCTCTCTTCTCGCTCTTTCCCTCTTCTCGCTCTTTCTCTCTCTCTCCTTCTCCCTCCTCCTCTCTACTTCTTTCTTCTTCTCTCTCTCTCTCTTCTAAATGACCCTGCTGATTTAACTCATCCTCAGATGTTGAGAGCAGTGATGTTTCTTGAGCTCTTTTTTCCATTGAACTTTACCACACCCTTCTGTCTCGAAATATCCACATTTCAAAACATTTGTACTTCTCTTTCTCTTCATTTTGGGGGTAAGATGAAGGATTGACCTAGTATATTCATTAGAAGAGAAGGAAGTTTAGAATAATGATTGTTGACATAAATCATATAACAATTAATTGTGTGTGTTGTAAACCTCTCTTGCTTATTTGAGGTCAGGACGATAATATTTGTTTCTCACTCTTTAAATCCATTTGAAATGAAATTTTACCTGCAGCAATAACCACCTCCGTTCCGCCCATCAAATATCACCTCTCTCTCTCTCTCTCTCTCTCTCTCTCTCTCTCTCTCTCTCTCTCTCTCTCTCTCTCTCTCTCTCTCTCTCTCTCTCTCGCCTCTCTCTCTCTCTGTCTCTCTCTCTCTGTCTCTCTCTGTCTCTCTCTCTCTCTCTCTCTCTCTCTCTCTCTCTCTCTCTCTCTCTCTCTCTCTCTCTCTCTCTCTCTCTCTCTCTCTCTCTCTCTCTCTCTCTCTCTCTCTCTCTCTCTCTCTCTCTCTCTCTCTCTCTCTCTCTCTCTCTCTCTCTCTCTCTCTCTCTCTCTCTCTCTCTCTCTCTCTCTCTCTCTCTCTCTTTATATATATATATCTCTATATATACATACATACATGTATATTTCTCTCTCCATCAATAATTCCATATATCTATCTATCTCTCATCTAGGTATCTAGCTAGCTATCTGTCTAGTTTCTTATCTTATCTGTCTTTTTCTATCTATCTATCTATCTAACTATCTGTCCCTAATCTGTCTAGTTTCTCCCTCCCTGTCTATGTACCCTATCCCTCCCTACCTATATGTCCTCCCTCCCTCCCTCATCTATGTCATCTATGTCCCTTTCCCCTAGCAGAGAGTGTTTTAAGCCTCCCTACGTATTGATCATCTGTGGTTCACGTTAACTATATCTCTCCTCCTCCCTCCCTCCCCTCCCCCTCCCTCCCTCCCTCCCTTTATATCTGTGAAAAATAACATTGCATATTTATCTCTGAAAATCTCATTGCATTAACCTCTCTCTCTCTCATAAAGACAAAACATAAAAAATAAAACCCATAAGAAAACCAGGTGAGCCATCTATAGAATCTATCACTTCAATGTATTGATGTCAATATTGTCTATCTATCAAAGTATCTATCTATCTATCTATAATAGGGGAATCTATCTATCTAAAGCCTACACTCCAAAAGTGTATCTAGTATCTGTCCAGTTTATTTTTATCTGCTTTCTATAATCTAAAACCAAATAATAATAATAATAATAATATGTACATAATAATAATCCATCTATGTCATCTAATAATAATAATAATAATAATAATAATAATAATAATAATAATAATAATAATAATATTAATAATAATAATAGTAATAATAATAATGATAATAATAATAATAATAATAATAATAATAATAATAATAATAATAATAATAATAATAATAGTAATAATAATAATAATAATAATAATAATAATAATAATAATAATAATAATAATAATAATAATAATAATAATAATAATAATAATAAAATAATAATAATAATAACCCATCCTCTGATACTACCCTCTTTGTTCCCATGTCTTTAGCTTTATGTCTATTTGCAAGTCTGTCTGAATAGCTGGTTGGCTATCTGGCTCCAATTAAAAGATTCTCTCTCCTTCTTCTTCTTCTTCTTCTTTTCTCCTTTTAATTGTACATGTAATGACCAATTCAATTTTTTCTTGAGTATTAGTATTACTGTCTCTGTCAATAATAATATTTGAATTTTTACTCTACTCATCCAATCAATCTTTGTCTGTATCTCTCTCTTATCTTTCTTACTATCTCTTTCTCTCTCATTCTCTGTCTGTCTGTCTGCTCTCTGCATCTATCTCTCTCTCTCTCTCTCTCTTCTCTCTCTCTCTCTCTTTTTCCTTCTCATTCTCTCTCTGCTCTCTCTCTCTTTTTCTTGAGTCTCTCTCTCTCTGTCTCTCTCTCTCTCTCTCTCTCTAAATTTCTCTCTCTCTCTCTCTCTCTCTCTCTCTCTATCTCTCTCTCTCTCTCTCTCTCTCTCTATTTCTGTCTCATTTCATGGCGATTGTGAAAATCGAAAACATTTAATCAAATCGCTCTGTGAACGTAGAATGATTCCTATACTCTTCCTTTCCCACCGTAGAATGATTCCTATACTCTTCCTTTCCCATCGTAGAATGATTCCTATACTCTTCCTTTCCCATCGTAGAATGATTCCTACACTCTTCCTTTTTCCCATCGTAGAATGATTCCTATACTCTTCCTTTCCAAACCGTAGAATGATTCCTATACTCTTCCTTTCCAACCGTAGAATGATTCGTATACTCTTCCTTTCCCATCGTAGAATGATTCTATACTTTTCTTTCCCACTGCCTTATTTACAATTTCAATCCGGATTACAACACAACCAAGAGACCAGACAAACCACCTAGCTCTACTTATTTCAATTTGTCACGTTGATGATTGAGTTCCTGTCCTCTGTCGACTCACCCACCGTTGTCATCGTCCATTATCAGCAAACAACAGCAGTAACGAAAGAATAACAATAGCAACAACAATAACATTAACAACACGAGTGCTTATGTCGATTGAAAACTCAATATTTGGACAACGATGGAGGAAGGCACATGTACTGATTTTCTCTGCTCCTCGACAACTGGCTGGAGCCTCTGTAAGCGTGTTTGACAACCAAGATGGCGTGCAGCCTCGTCCTTCAAATGGCACTGATTCGCTCATCCCCACCCATCAATGCGATTAACCCGTCTATTTCGGTAGATGCGCTCTGGTTCACATCATTAGAACCGACGCATGCGCAGTGACCGGTGGTAATATTAGCGTGCGGGCGCGTGGAAGACTTCTTGTAGCGGATGACCAAGCTCCTTTCGACCAGCGATTAGAGCTCTGTTAAAGATGTCTATAGGTGGGAAAATATGATTGCCTAACTTCTCTTCACAGGGAAATGAAACGCATTAGTGATGAGAATGGCCACTGTATCTGAAACAGCCAGAGATATGTAGGGGATTGCCTTATGGGCTAACATACGGTCTACGGCCTGAAGCTCATTCATTAAGTAAGTCTCTTCGTGGCTGCATCTTCAGCCTTCTTACTCATGTCTAGTGTGTGGTAGCCTCTCGTCACACCTCCATGCCCTCAAGGCATGCTCTCCTTATGTCATGATCCCTGCCCTTATCGATGAGCGTAGTGATCAAATGCTTGTTGTTAACAGCATTAGCAATAGTACCTGTGGTAGTGGTAGTAGTGGATCTGGTAGGTCTACAGTGTAGTAGTACACTTAAACCTATTTTTATAATTGTACCACTCAGCCAGAGAGAGAAACACACAACACACACACACACACACACACCCACACTTGGAAGGGCCATTTAACACATTGGTAGTTGAGGACATTCTTATAGTATATATATATATATATATATATATATATATATATATATATATATATATATATATATATATATATATATATATATATATATTATATATATATATATATATATATATATATATATATATATATATATGATATATATATATATATACAGAATCTATATTTTTCAAGCTCATTCCATTCTAAAGTTTTTGCAAAACAATTTTTCAGAAATATTTACCATGATTTATACTGTGATATGAACATATTTTTTCGTCATGCAGATTCATATCAACAAATTAGGCATTTTAATTTTAATCAAATAACTATTGTCTATTTTCATAATATTTATATCATTACGTACATTCTTTATTGCAATATGCATAATGTGTATCTAATCTTATAGATCGTTGCGAACGAAGCTCGAAAATGATTTGCCTTTAGCGTGACAGTGAAGTTTATTGAATTGAATTGAATTGAATTGAATTGAATTGAATTGAATTAAATATTATGTCAGTGCTAATTTGGCGTCAAATTTATAACGAGAATGCGCTTGCACCATCCATTTATCTTTGCCTTTGAACACATCTCAGCAGTTGTTCTTTTCATTGGCGTCTTCCAAACAGTTAAACAAATTATGATCGGTGATATCTTGTTGAGATATGTCCGGTTATTTGGATAGCAAGGCACTGATTTCAAGTTTTCTTGATGGATCACGCTAATTTTGAACGTGGGTTTTGACATCGTGAAATGCAACGACACTGATACATGCAGATAACACAAATGTATCAGTAGAACAACGACAAAAAGATTTTAAAATGAAATAACGATGTGAAGTGCATGTAAAGACGGAAAAATGTTAAGTCTGACATGTATTAATAGACTACAACGCAGTCATGCTGTAGACCAAACGGCTACTTCAGTGCAATGCAATACTGACTTATAGATTTAGTTGTATTAGTAGAAGATAGGCCTAACAACACATCAAACTTGAGTATGGGTTCCATAGGCCTGACAAACACCAAACTTGAATATGGGTTCCATTGGTCGGACAACACACCAAACTTGAGTATGGGTTCCATAGGCCTGACAACACACAAAACATGAGTATGGGTTTCATAGGCTGACAACACACCAAATTTGAGTATGTGTTCCACAGGCCTGACAACACACCAAACATGAGCATGGGTTCCATAGGCCTGACAACACACCAAACATGAGTATGAGTTCCATAGCCTGACAACACACCAAACTTGAGTATGTGTTCCATAGGCCTGACAACACACCAAACATGAGTATGGGTTCCATAGGCCTGACACCACATCAAACAGGAGTATGGGTTCCATAGGCCTGACAACACACCAAACTTGAGTATGAGTTCCATAGGCCTGACAACACAAAACTTGAGTATGTGTTCCATAGACCTGACAACACACCAAACTTGAGCATGTGAGTTCCATAGTCCTGACAAACCACCAAACTTTGAGTATGAGTTCCATAGACCTGATAACACACCAAACTTGAGTATGAGTTCCATAGGCCTGACAACACACCAAACTTGAGTATGAGTTCCATAGACCTGACAACACACCAAACTTGGAGTATGAGTTCCATAGACCTGATAACACACAAAACTTGAGTATGAGTTTCATAGGCCTGACAACACACCAAACTTGACATGAGTTCCATAGGCCTGACAACACATCAAACATGAGCATTTTCCATAGACCTGACAAACCACCAAAACTGGAGTATGAGTTCCATAGGCCTGACAAACCACCAAACATGAGTATGAGTTCCATAGGCCTGACAAACCATCAAACATGAGTATAGGTCCTATAAGCCTGACAAACCATCAAACATGAGTATACGTTTCATAGGCCTAACAAACAACCAAACATGAGTATAGGTTCTATAAGCCTGACAAACCACCAAACATGAGTATAGGTTCTAGCATGACAAACCACCAAACCACCTGACAAACCACCAACAGTATAGGTTCTATAAGCCTGACAAACCACCTTCCAACATGAGTATAGGTTCTATAAGCCTGACAAACCACCAAACATGAGTATGAGTTCCATAGACCTGATTAACACCAAACATGAGAAAATGGGTTCCATAGGCCTGACAAACACACCAAACATGAGTATGGTTCCATAGGCCTGACAAACCACCAAACATGAGTATGGGTTCCATAGACCTGACAAACCACCAAACATGAGAATAGGTTTCCATAGGCCCAACAAATCTCCAAAACATGAGTATGGGTTTCATAGACCTGACAAACCACCAAACATGGAGAAATGGGTTTCATAGGCCTGACAAACCACCAAAACATGAGAATGGGTTTCATAGGCCTGACAAACCACCAAACATGAGAACAGTTCCATAGGCCTAACAAACCACCAAACATGAGTATGGGTTCCACAGGGCCTGCCAACACACCAAACATGAGTATGGGTTTCATAGGCCTGCCAACACAAAACATGAGAATGGTTCCATAGGCCTAACCAACACACCAAACTTGAGTATGGGTTCCACAGCCCTGACAAACCACCAAACATGAGTATGGGTTTCATAGGTATGACAAACCACCAAAACATGAGCATGGGTTCCATAGGCCTGACAAACCATCAAACATGAGTATGGGTTCCATGGGCCTGACAAACCATCAAACATGAGTATGGGTTCCAAACTCACAAACCATCAAACATGAGTATGGGTTCCATAGGCCTGACAAACCACCAAAAACATGAGTATGGGTTTCAGGCCTGACAAACCACCAAAACATGAGTATGGAGTTTCATAGTCCTGACAAACCACCAAAACATGAGTATGGGTTTCATAGTCCTGACAAACCACCAAAACATGAGTATGGGTTTCATAGTCCTGACAAACCACCAAAACATGAGTATGGGTTTCATAGTCCTGACAAAAACCACCAAAACATGAGTATGGGTTTCATAGTCCTGACAAACCACCAAAACATGAGTATGGGTTTCATAGTCCTGACAAACCACCAAAACATGAGTAGGGGTTTCATAGTCCTGACAAACCACCAAAACATGAGTATGGGTTTCATAGGCCTGACAAACCACCAAAAACATGAGTATGGGTTTCATAGTCCTGACAAACCACCAAAACATGAGTATGGGTTTCATAGTCCTGACAAACCACCAAAAACATGAGTATGCGTTTCATAGGCCTAACAAACCACCAAAACATGAGAATGGGTTTCATAGGCCTGACAAACCACCAAAACATGAGTATGGTTTCATAGTCCTGACAAACCACCAAAACATGAGTATGGGTTTCATAGGCCTGACAAACCACCAAAACATGAGTATGGGTTTCATAGGCCTAACAAACCACCAAACATGAGTAAAAGGTTTCATAGGCCTGACAAACCACCAAACATGAGAAAAGGTTTCATAGGCCTGACAAACCACCAAACATGAATACAGGTTTCCATAGGCCTGACAAACCACCAAACATGAGATATGGGTTCCATAGGCCTAACAAACCACAAAAACATGAGAATGGGTTTCATAGGCCTAACAAACCACAAAAACATGAGAATGGGTTTCATAGGCCTAACAAACCACCAAAACATGAGAATGGGTTTCATAGGCCTAACAAACCACCAAAACATGAGAATGGGTTCCATAGGCCTAACAAACCACCAAAACATGAGAATGGTTCCATAGGCCTAACAAACCACCAAAACATGAGAATGGGTTCCATAGGCCTGACAAACCACCAAACATGAGTAGGAGTTCCGTAGGTTCACCAAACATGAGTATGGGTTCCATGACAAACCACCAAAACATGAGAATGGTTCCATAGGCCTAACAAACCACCAAAACATGAGATGGGTTCCATAGGCCTAACAAACCACCAAACATGAGTATGGGAAGGCCTGACAAACCACCAAACATGAGAAGGGAGTTCCATAGGCCTAACAAACCACCAAAACATGAGAATGGGTTCCATAGGCCTGACAAACCACCAAAACATGAGTATGGGTTCCATAGGCCTGACAAACCACCAAACATGAGAATGGGTTTCCATAGGCCTGACAAACCACCAAACATGAGTAGGGTTCCGTAGGCCTGACAAACCACCAAACATGAGAATGCGTTTCATAGGCCTGAGAAACCACCAAACATGAGTATGGTTTCATAGGCCTGACAAACCACCAAACATGAGAACAGGTTCCATAGGCCTGACAAACCACCAAACATGAGAACGGTTTTCATAGGCCTGACAACACCACCAAACATGAGAGAGGGTTTCATAGGCCTGACAAACCACCAAAGATGAGAATGGGTTCATAGGCCTAACAAAAACCACCAAACATGAGTAGGGAATTCCGTAGGCCTGACAACACACCAAACATGAGAATGGGTTTCATAGGCCTGACAAACCACCAAACATGAGAATGGGTTCCATAGGCCTGACAAACCACCAAACATGAGTATGTTCCATAGGCCTGATAACACACCAAACATCCGTATGGGTTCCATACGCCTGACAACACAAGCAAGCATCAGTATGAATCATAGACCTGACAACACACACATCAATGAATTCCATAGACCTGACAACACACCAACATGAGAACGCGTTCCATAGGCCTGACAAAAGCCAAACATCAGTATGGGTTCCATAGGCCTGACAACACACCAAACATCCGTAGGAATTCCATAGGCCTGACAACACACCAAACATCAGAATGGGTTCCATAGGCCTGACAACAAACCAAACATCAGAATGGGTTCCATAGGGCCTGACAACACACCAAACATCCGTATGTTCCATAGGCCTGACAACAAACCAAACATCAGTATGGGTTCCATAGGCCTGACAACACACCAAACATCATTATGGGTTCCATAGGCTTGACAACACACCAAACAGCCGTCAATGGGTTCCATAGGCCTGACAACACACCAAACATCAGTATGAGTTCCATAGCCTGGATAACACACCAAACATCAGTATGGGTTCCATAGGCTCACAACACACCAAACATCGTAAGTTTAGGCCCGACAAAACACCAAACATCCGTATGCGTTCCATAGCCTGATAACACACCAAACATCCGTATGGCTTCCATAGGCCTGACAACACACCAAACATCCGTATGGGTTCCATAGGCCTGACAACAAGCCAAACATGATGGGTTCCATAGGCCTGACAACACACCAAACATCCGTATGGGTTCCATAGGCCTGACAACAACCAAAACATGAGTATGGGTTCCATAGGCCTGACAACACACCAAACATGAGTGTGGGTTCCATAGCCTGACAAACCACCAAACATCCTAAGGGTTCCATAGGCCTGACAACACACCAAACTTGAGTATGAGTTCCATAGGCCTGACAACACACCAAACATCCGTATGCGTTCCATAGGCCTGACAACACACCAAACATCCGTATGGGTTCCATAGGCCTGACAACACACACCAAACATCAGTATGGGTTCCATAGCCTGACAACACACCAAACATCCGTATGGGTTTCATAGGCCTGATCCTACTTTCACTGTCAATGGATCGGCTACAACCTCTTGATCCTACTCACAGTCAATGGGTTGGCTAAAACCCACTGATTCTACTCTCACAGTCAATTGGTTAGCTAAAACCCACTGATTCTACTCTCACAATCAATGGGTCAGCTAAAACCTATTGATCCTACTCTCATCGTCAATGGGTCAGCTAAAGCCCACTGATCCTACTCTCACAGTCAATTGGTTGGCTAAAACCCACTGATCCTACTCACAGTCAATCGGTCAGCTAAAGCCCACTGATCCTACTCTCACAGTCAATTGGTTGGCTAAAGCCCACTGATCCTACTCTCACAGTCAATTGGTTGGCTAAAGCCCACTGATCCTACTCACAGTCAACATTGGCAAACCCACTGATCATACTTTCACTGTCAATGGG
>JAXRKP010002403.1:25000-37500 GCA_037039925.1 Doris montereyensis
ATTTGAGAGGCAACAGGAGAATGGCAGACATGAAATAACGAAAGGAAATTGCAAGACCTACCACCCCCTGCTAACCATTAGTGTGGAAAGAACAACCACTGACCATTAGTATACCGGTACATGAGAACATATCAGAGTGTGGAAAGGAAGAACAGCCAGCCTGACCATTAAGTATACTGGTATCATGAGAACATATCAGACTATGGAAAGAACAATCACTGACCATTAAGTATACTGGTATCATGAGAACATATCAGACTATGGAAAGAACAGCCACTGACCATTACGTATACTGGTATCATGAGAACATATCAGACTATGGAAAGAACAGCCACTGACCATTAAGTATACTGGTATCATGAGAACATATCAGAGTATGGAAAGAACAGCCACTGACCATTAGTATACTGGTATCATGAGAACATATCAGAGTATGGAAAGAACAGCCACTGACCATTAAGTATATTGGTATCATGAGAACATATCAGACTATGGAAAGAACAATCACTGACCATTAAGTATACTGGTATCATGAGAACATATCAGACTATGGAAAGAACAGCCACTGACCATTATTAGTATACTGGTATCATGAGAACATTTCAGAGTGTGGGAAGAACAGCCACTGACCATTAGTATGCTGGTATCATGAGAACATTTCAGAGTGTATCAACCATTAGTATACCGGAGAACATTTCAGAGATCATGAGCAATATTAGCGTGGAAAGAACAACCACTGACTAGTATACTGGTATCATGAGAACATTTCAGAGTATGGAAAGAACAATCACTGACCATTAGTATACTGGTATCATGAGAACATATCAGAGTATGGAAAGAACAATCATGTGACCATAAGTATAATTTGCGTCTGTTTTAAAAAAAGTACATTTGGGGAAAAACGATATGATGAGCATAGATATAAACTTAGTGTTTGTTGAAAAAGTAAACAGAAACTTAACGTTTGTTTGAAAAAAGAAACTTAGTGTACGCAACCTTTCATATTGAAAAAGCAAACAGAAATTACAGGTTTGTTTGCACCAAAAAAGTATCAAGTAATGTGCGATTTCATCATCGCAACCTTCATATTCATCAGTTTGAATTTGCTATTAAAATTAGAAATCACAGAAACAGTTGCACCAACAAAAATATTATCACCATGATCATCATTACATTATCATCATCATCTTCATCATCATCATCATCATCATCATCATCATCAACATCAACAACAACAACAATAGCAGCAACGACAGAAACAGTTAAATCGAACTCTCTCTCAATTATTAACGAGAATAAGATTACTCTCTCAGAACAAAAACAAAACTGTTCAACTCTCAACCCCTCCCTCTCCTCCTCTCTCTCTCCTAGTGTTCAACTTCAACACTCTCTCTCCTCTCTCTCTCTCTCCTCTCTCTCTCTCTCTCTCTCTCTATCTCTCTCTCTCTCTCTCTCTCTCTCTCTCTCTATATATATATATATATATATATATATATATATATATATATATATATATATATATATACCTCTCTCCCTTTCTCAACCTCTGCTTCTCTCTTTCTCACACTCACCTATCTATTGCTGTATATTACCTTTCTCAAAGGAAGCCTAATGCAAGAAACAAAGAAATGATATGTTCATTTGACAATACTGAAGATGTTTATTCAAGAATCCAGATGAGACCTGGCACATTGATTCACCGTGTTTTAACACACTGAGAGATGACAATATTTACCCCTCGCTCCTCCCCCTCCCCACCTAAAAATAACATAAACTACTCAACAAGCATACGGACAACCTTGCCCTTCCCTCAGTGAATACAAAACCCGAATAGACATGGAAAAGATGTCATATATCAGGTACTAGATTGTTGCCTAACTTCCAATGCGGAAATATCATGACACCATGATTGAACATCGACATGCAAATGATGTCATATATCAGGTACTAAGATGCCTTACCTCCAAAGTGAAAATATCATAAAATTATGACTTAATATTGACATGGAAATGATGTCATATATCAGGTAGTAGAATTGTTGCCTAACCTCCAAAGTTATAATATCATGACATTATGACTGAATATAGCCATGGAAATGATGTCATATGTCACAATAAGGTACTAAGATTGTTGCCTTACTTCCAAAGGGAAAATAGCAATGCATTATCACTAAATATAGACATGAAAATGATGTTACATGTTAGGTACTAAGATTGTTGCCTTACTTCCAAAGGGAAAATATCAATGCATTGTGACTAAATATAAACATGACAATGACGTTATATATCAGGTACTAGGATTGTTGCCTTACTTCCAAAGTGAAAATATCATGCCATTGTGACTAAATATAGACATGAAAATGATGTCATATATTAGGTAATGGGATTGTTGCTTAACTTCCAAAATGAAAATTTCATGACATTGTGACTCAATATAGACATGGAAATGATGTCATATATCAGGTACTGGGACTGTTGCTTAACTTCCAAATTGAAGATATTATGACATTATGATGACTAAATATAGACATAGAAATGATATCATATATGAGGTACTAAAATTGTTGTCTATCTTCCAAAGTGAAAATATCATGACATTATGATGACTAAATATAGGCATTGAAATGATGTCATTTATGAGGTATTAAAATGTTTGTCTAACTTCCAAAATGGAAATAATCATGACATTATGATGACTAAACATAGACATGGAAATGATGTCATATATCAGGTACTGAGATTATTGCCTAGCTTCTGACGGGAAAATATCATGCCACTGTGATGACTACATATAGACATGGAAATTATGTCAAATGTTAGGTACATGTACTAAAATTGTTGCTTAGCTTCCAAAGTGACAACATCTTGACACTATGACTAAATATAGACATGGAAATGATGTTATATATCATGTACTAAGATTGTTGCTTTTATAAAGTGAAAATATTATGACATGATGACTTAATATAGACATGGAAATAATGTCATATATAAGGTACTATGATTGCTATCTAACTTTCAAACCGAAAATAACTATCATGACATTATGATGACTAAATATAGGCATGGAAATGATGTCATATATCAGGTACTAAGATTGTTGCCTAACTTCTAAAGTTATTATGATTAAATATATACATGGAAATGATGTCATTTATCGGATACTAAAAAGATTGTTGCCTAACTTCCAAAATTATCATGACATTATGACTAAACATAGACATGGAAATGATATCATTTATCATGTACTAAAAAGTGTTGCTTAACATCCAAAGTTATCATGACATTATGACTAAACATAGACATGGAAATGATATAATTTATCGGATACTAAAAATATTGTTGCTTAACATCCAAAGTTATCATGACATTATGACTAAACATAGACATGGAAATGATGTCATTTATCAGGTACTAAGAAGATTGTTGCTTAACATCCAAAGTTATCATGACACATTATGGAAATGATATCATTTATCATAGTACTAAAAAGATTGTTGCTTAACATCCAAAGTTATCATGACATTATGACTAAACATAGACATGGAAATGATGTCATTTATGAGGTACTAAAAAGATTGTTGCTTAACATCCAAAGTTATCATGTGACATTATGACTAAACATAGACATGAAATGATATCATTTATTATGTCATTAACATCCAAAGTTATCATGACATTATGACTAAACATAGACATGGAAAGATTGTTAAAAAGATTAACATCCAAAGTTATCATGACATTATGACTAAACATAGACATGGAAATGATGTCATTTATCAGGTACTAAAAAGATTGTTGCTTAACATCCAAAGTTATCATGACATTATGACTAAACATAGACATGGAAATGATGTCATTTATCATGTACCAAAAGATTGTTGCTTAACATCCAAAGTTATCATGACATTATGACTAAACATAGACATGGAAATGCTTAATCATTTATCATGGAAATGATGTCATTTATCATGTACTAAAAAGATTGTTGCTTAACATAGACCAACATCCATGGAAAAGTTACATTATGACATTATGACTAAACATAGACATGGAAATGATGTCATTTATCATGTACTAAAGAGATTGTTGCTTAACATCCAAAGTTATCATGACATTATGACTAAACATAGACATGGAAATGATGTCATTTATCAGGTACTAAAAGATTGTTGCTTAACATCCAAAGTTATCATGACATTATGACTACTATGGACAAGGTCCCATAAGGTAAAGACGAGGCACGAAAGAAAACAAATAGACATAAGGAGGAAAAATGAACTTTGGACAACAAACACGCTAAAACCAATCACATCCACAGCGCTACGAAGGAAGGTAGAGGTAATCCCGTAGTCTTTAACTTGATAACTCGACACGACGTCAGTCTATAGCATGATTTCCAACCCCAACGAATGATGTTACTTATGTTCACATTGACCCAGTAGGAAAATGTGCGTAAAACGTATTTAAATTCTACGAAGAACACAGCGTCAGATCTAGCGTATCAGGCCATAGTGGGCGGCTAGAGGGCGTTACTAATAGGTTCTTCTTTTTTTTCTTTCATTCTTTCACTTATCTTTTATCTTGCTAGTAAGGGGGGCGGGGGTGTGGGGGGGAGAGTGGGTTCTGGGAATGCTATTTTTGCCGAAAATGGGACAAACCTAGGCTATCATACTAGTGGATAGAGCAGTTCATTCCCGTCATAATGATACTATCATTGATAGAATAAAAGAAGCCCAGTATCGATTCTTTGAATTTATAGGATTTTGTAGAAACGATACGATTCTCAGCGTATCTTCATGAAATGTGGTGTGGATAATGAGAAGGGGCACACAAAGAAATGATTAGAGGCCCTTTTTTTCCTATGTAATATAGTTTTGGAAAAATTGAATTCTTTTTACAATATTCTTGTATATTGTTGGTCGTTCTCATATGCTATTTGCAAAAATTCATAAAATCAAAATTTACTAATGAAACAAAAATCAGATCTGAAAAAAAAATTTAGATTTTGTATCAAATAAGGTGTATGCCAAGTTTGAAAGAAATTTGTAAAAAAATGAAAAAGCCTATTGATATTGAATTTGGTAAAATTTGGGGGAAATCCAAGATGGCTGCCGACATATTTCAACTCAGTACACCGTGTCCATTACACCTATACATAAATTAAATTGATAGGAAAAACGGGAAAATTTTCACCCAGGCCCCCCCCCCGCCCCTTAAGTCACTCTGAGATCACCTCATATGGTGGACGTGGTAAATGTTCATGAAACAAATTAAAAAAAACAGGTTGCAAATCTAGGAACTCACGATCTGACGTCCAGCAGCTCAGCCCTTTCAAAAAACAAACAAACAAAACAAAACACACAAACAAACCCTTGAACAAAGTTTTTTCTTGCGTATCTTATCACAGCTAACAGTAACAAGAGTTGAAACATTGACTTCGACTTTGAATGAATTTCACTGCTGGTATTGTCAGCCTATAGCAATTAGCATGTCTACATTGATTTCCTTCGGCGTGGATAGCACAGTAATTGCCCTACCCATTGCCTTTATTACTCGGATGCTGGTCAACCCCCCACCACCACACACCACGACCACCTTCGACCCTGACAACAATTAATTAACTTGACCAGCACGAAATCTTAAAAGTAGCAGGCATCAATCAACACACGATCATGCCATAACAAGACTATGGATATTAAACAAATGACAGCAGAAAAAAGCCATTGACATAGATCTACATGTACAATGTACTGGTCGTCGTAGAATCATGGTTGAAGGAAAAGAGAGGCGATGCCATCATTGCTTTTGCAGAACTAAAAGTTGAGTAAAAACTAAAACTAAAACTAAAACTAAAAAAACTAAAACTAAAACTAAAACTAAAACTAAAACTAAAACCACCTGGGTACGGACCAGAGTCATTCTCACGTGAAACAAAAAAAACAGGAGAAAGAAACAGCGAAGAAAGAAAGAAGAGGAGATTAAAGGGGGCGGCATTGCAAACATTTTTAAAAAGTCATCTTTATTGCAAACACTTGACAAGGATAAGATCAACAAATATCAATCATTTGAATCGGCAAAAATGGTAATTGGTTTCAAACATGACTCCATCCGATTACATGCCATTTACAGACGCAGTGAAGAAAATAATAATGTTAGTAATAATAATAAATATTTTTTAATTCTAAAACGTTTTTCTTCATACAATGCTCAAAGCGCTCTGAAACTTTCATATAATGACGGGATAAACAAACAAAAATTACATAAACTCAATCTTAGAAGCATGTTATGTTGTAAACTATGACTATTACTATCACTATTGCTATCACTACTACTAGTATTACTGGAAACAAACTAAGCATATCTGATTTTATTGGGGATTTCGTTCTTAAGTCCGATACAAAATCAAGAAAAAACATGTTTGTAGCAGATTTCAATTTGCACGACAGTCCAGATATTCCATCCATCATAAAAGATAATTAAACTACTTTCGACCCACATGTCACAGCATGTTAATGTTAGTGTTAGTAAAGTGACTCACCTCAGTGGACATATCATTGACCGGGTTTTAACAAGCGCAGACGGTGTCTTGGCGTCTCTGACAGGAGTAAATAACGTGTACGCTATCTCTCTGTCTGACCATTCATTGGTCTCGTGTATCTGTCTGACCATTCATTGGTCTCGTGTGTCTGTCTGACCATTCATTGGTCTCGTGTGTCTGTCTGACCATTCATTGGTCTCGTGTCTGTCTGACCATTCATTGGTCTGTGTCTGTCTGACCATTCATTGGTCTCGTGTGTCTGTCTGACCATTCATTGGTCTCGTGTGTCTGTCTGACCATTCATTTGTTTCGTGTGTCTGTTTGACCATTCATTGGTCTCGTGTGTTTCTCTGACCATTCATTGGTTTCGTGTGTCTCTCTCACCATTCATTTGTCTCGTCTGTCTGTCTGACCATTCATTGGTCTCGTGTGTCTGTCTGACCATTCATTGGTCTCGTGTGTCTGTCTGACCTTTCATTGGTCTCGTGCGTCTGTCTGACCATTCATTGGCCTCGTGTGTCTGTCTGACCATTCATTGGTCTCGTGTGTCTGTCTGACCATTCATTTATCTCGTGTGTCTGTCTGACCATTCATTAGTCTCGTGTATCTGTTTGACGATTCATTGGTCTCGTGTATCTGTCTGACCATTCATTTGTCTCGTGTGTCTGTCTGACCATGCATTGGTCTCGTGTGTCTGTCTGACCATTCATTGGTCTCGTGTATCTGTCTGACCATTCATTGGTCTCGTGTATCTGTCTGACCATTCATTGGTCTCGTGTGTCTGTCTGACCATTCATTGGTCTCGTGTATCTGTCTGACCATTCAATTGTCTTGTGTGTCTGTCTGACCATTCATTGGCCTCGTGTGTCTGTCTGACCATTCATTAGTCTCGTGTATCTGTCTGACCATTCATTGGCCTCGTGTGTCTGTCTGACCATTCATTGGTCTCGTGTATCTGTCTGACCATTCATTGGTCTCGTGTATCTGTCTGACCATTCATTGGTCTCGTATGTCTGTCTGACCATTCATTGGTTTCGTGTATCTGTCTGACCATTCATTGGCCTCGTGTTTCTGTCTGACCATTCATTGGTCTCGTGTATCTGTCTGACCATTCATTGGTCTCGTGTATCTGTCTGACCATTCATTGGTCTCGTGTATCTGTCTGACCATTCATTGGTCTCGTGTATCTGTCTGACCATTCATTGGTCTCGTGTGTCTGTCTGACCATTCATTGGTCTCGTGTATCTGTCTGACCTTTCATTGGTCTCGTGTGTCTGACTGACCATTCATTGGCTTCGTGTGTCTGTCTGACGATTCATTTGTCTCGTGTGTCTGTCTGACCATTCATTTGTCTCGTGTGTCTGTCTGACCATTCATTTGTCTCGTGTGGCTGACCATTCATTTGTGTGTCTGTCTGTGTCTCGTCTGACCATTCATTGGTCTCGTGTGTCTGTCTGACCATTCATTGGTCTCGTGTGTCTGTCTGACCATTCATTGGTCTCGTGTGTCTGTCTGACCATTCATTGGTCTCGTGTATCTGTCTGACCATTCATTGGTCTCGTGTATCTGTCTGACCATTCATTGGTCTCGTGTATCTGTCTGACCATTCATTGGTCTCGTGTGTCTGTCTGACCATTCATTGGTCTCGTGTATCTGTCTGACCATTCATTGGTCTCGTGTATCTGTCTGACCATTCATTGGTCTCGTGTGTCTGTCTGACCATTCATTGGTCTCGTGTATCTGTCTGACCATTCATTGGTCTCGTGTGTCTGTCTGACCATTCATTGGTCTCGTGTGTCTGTTTGACGATTCATTTGTCTCGTGTGTCTGTCTGACCATTCATTGGTCTCGTGTGTCTGTCTGACCATTCATTGGTCTCGTGTGTCTGTTTGACCATTCATTTGTCTCGTGTGTCTGCTGACCATTCATTGGTCTCGTGTGTCTGTCTGACCATTCATTGGTCTCGTGTGTCTGTCTGACCATTCATTGGTCTCGTGTGTCTGTCTGACCATTCATTGGTCTCGTGTGTCTGTCTGACCATTCATTGGTCTCGTGTGTCTGTCTGACCATTCATTGGTCTCGTGTATCTGTCTGACCATTCATTGGTCTCGTGTATCTGTCTGACCATTCATTGGTCTCGTGTATCTGTCTGACCATTCATTGGTCTCGTGTGTCTGTCTGACCATTCATTGGTCTCGTGTGTCTGTCTGACCATTCATTGGTCTCTTGTATCTGTCTGACCATTCATTGGTCTCGTGTGTCTGTCTGACCATTCATTGGTCTCGTGTATCTGTCTGACCATTCATTTGTCTCGTGTATCTGTCTGACCATTCATTGGTCTCGTGTGTCTGTCTGACCATTCATTGGTCTCGTGTATCTGTCTGACCATTCATTGGTCTCGTGTATCTGTCTGACCATTCATTGGTCTTGTGTGTCTGTCTGACCATTCATTGGTCTCGTGTGTCTGTCTGACCATTCATTTGTCTCGTTGTGTCTGTCCTGACCATTCATTGGTCTCGTGTGTCTGTCTGACCATTCATTGCGAAGGTCTCTTGTTCATTTGTCAACACCAATTCAAAGAATTTGACAGTCACGTGTCACGAGAGCAAAAATGATTGTTTTACAATTCAAAGCAAACTTATCGAGCTAAATTGTGTCAAAGAGACCGGAAAAGAAAGTAGATGTTGGTAGCACTCGCATTTCGAAAGAATTTTTTTGCCACAAAACAAATATGATTCTTGAATTAGAAACGAATCTAATTTGTCAAATAACAATTTCGAAAGTGAATCAATTTGTCACTCACAGCTTGAATTAACGATCAATTTGACAATAACAATCAGCCTCTCATGCAAGCAAACGACATCAATTTGTAACAAATTCTTGAATTAGAAACGACATCAATTTGTCACAATAACAATCAGCCTTCTTGAATTAGAAACGACATCTAAAGAATTTGTCACAATAACAATCAGCCTTCTTGAATTAGAAACGACATCAATTTGTCACAATAACAATCAGCCTTCTTGAATTAGAACCGACATCAATTTGTCACAATAACAATCAGCCTTCTTGAATTAGAACCGACATCAATTTGTCACAATAACAATCAGCCTTCTTGAATTAGAACCGACATCAATTTGTCACAATAACAATCACAATAACAATCAGCTTTTCTTGAATTAGAACCAAACCGACATCAATTTGAATTAGAACCAACATCAATTTGTCACAATAACAATCAGCCTTCTTGAATTAGAACCGACATCAATTTGTCACAATAACAATCAGCTTTTTTGAATTAGAACCGACATCAATTTGTCACAGACTTAGAACCGAGATCAATTTGTCACAGTAACAATCAGCCTTCTTGACTTAGAACAAAACAATCAGCCTTCCTCTGAATTAGAAACGACATCAATTTGTCACAATAACCAAAAAATCAGCCTTCCTGAATTAGAACCGACATCAAGTCGCCATTGCGTAGTGATGAAAAACAGCTTGCAAAGCGATTCGTTGTCTATATTATTGATAAGACGGAGTCGCTAGTTGCGCTCAATTTATGTTACTTGTTGGTGAACCCATGACATAGTTCACTAAAATTTATATCTATTGAAGTTGAAGAACCGGGCAGTGGACACGTAAGCAACTGTATGGGAAGTAGATGAATGCAGTAGAGTACAGGCAGCTGAAATGAAATATCTAAGAAGAGTAGTAGGACAAAACTAAAAGAGACAAAATCAGAACACAACAATATGAGATCAAACCAAAGCAGATGACATAAAAACTAAGATCGAAACAAATCAATTGAGATGGTTTGGCCACATAAACAGAATGAATGACAATAGAATAGCTAAATCAGTATGCAATGTTAAAGTCCAAGGTAAAAGACCATAAGGCAGACCTCGGAACAGAAAATACCAGGACAGGGCATCGTGGAGAAAGACTATCTCGGGCATCTGAACCCATGCACCGAAAGGTAGAATGGGAACTGATAAAGAAAGAAAGAAAGAAGTTGAAGAAAATTGTTCTCGCAAATCCAGACAACTTTTGCCAACAAAATCCGAAAATAATCAACGATTCACTGAGGACTGAGATCATCTCAAGAACTTTCAAGAGAGTTTTGCCTTGCTGAAAAAGAAGGGACTTGATAGTCAACACATTTGAAAAAAAACTATAAACTGTATCTAATTCACCATTCCCTTCCAAACTTTTAGAAAAAAACTATTTAACTGTATCTACTTCACCAGTCCCTTCCAAACTTTTTAAAAGAAAAAAAAGTTGTTCTCAAACAAATTTTGGCTCACGTTCAGGACAATAATCGTCAAGAATGTTTTTTTCAATCAACCTATCGTGCGAACAATAGCACAGAGAAAGCTCTCATTAAGTAAGATCGTTAATGATCTCCACCTAGTGAAGAAATTGGAAAGACCACAATCATGAGTCTACTCGATCTCTCCACAGCTGTTGACACTCTCGACCATGGTATTTATACTCGATAGACTCAAGAATACTTTCGGCATCTTCTTTCACTCTCGCCTGGTTTGCGTTTGTGTCGTATCTATCGTTGGGGGGGGGGGGTAGGGGGATCCATGCCGTTTTAAGCGGTGGGTCAGACTCCACAGAACATAGCATTTTCTGTGTTGTACCCAAGGCTCCATGTTGGGCCCAGCGTTATGCATTATATATATATATATATTCCCAGTAGCAACAGTATTGGAAGAAGTTTGCTAACCCGTGTGCACGAATGACACACACATCAAATTTATAGTATGTGTTTACAACCAGATATGAATTTTCGTTTTTTAAATTGATTTGATTTACCCACGTCCACAACTAATGTGATTTCGGGGTTTAACGAACTCAGAGCGTTGTGATCTGCACACGGGACCACCTTTTTTATCGTCCGTTTCCGATGGGACTAGGTGTCGATCCACCTACCTCGACCAGGGGGGGGTCACGTAGATATTAATCGTCAAATATCGAGAACATTTTTCCAACTCTCGGCGGGGCTCAAACCTACTACCTTTTTGGTTGAGAGGATAACACCTTGTCTTTGGACTACCGAGTCCCCCTCTCCCTCAGGTATATGACATCGGAAGGGGATGCCTATGAACGCTGCATTTCACTTGCAGATTAGACCTGTTTCTGCTCATAAACGATGCTAACAATAATATTCCACTGGCGAAGAACGTCTGGGAACTGATAAAGAAAGAAAGAAAGATTTAACTTTTCATTCATAATTTTGTAAAATTTCCCTTTAGTCATTTTATGAACGAGTAACGAGATAACCTCTAACAAAAAATATTTAAAAAGACGTAATTCAGAAAACAAAATGAAAAAACCAGACAATGCCTTTGACATTATCGTAGATCTTTTAAGCTTTGAACCAGCGTTTGATCTCTATGAACATGGCAAAGAGTTCTCTACGAAACTTGGTGCCGGTACCCACGTACAAAAAGATATTGACAGCGTTGTTAAAAAAAGAAATGTACCCAAAATGTATTTAATCATTAACTGTGGGGACATAAGTCGTCTTCCAACAGTGACCTGGAGGCCTCGTAAGGAAACCTGGTCACGATAAAACACAAGTTGAGAGCGGCCAATGTCACCAGTAATCCTTTGTCTTTTCCTGAAGCCATTTGACGGAAGCTATTTTTAGCCTCTGTCTTGGTAGGTGTTCTAGACGGTGACGTCACAGTGGCAATCTGGCAACCATTGGATGGCGGAGTGTTGCTCATAGTCGATAGGACCTCGGATATTGTTTGGTTTCTGTCTCTTGTTTTGAAGCCACGTTTTGTGTCAATTCTTCTTTAGTGTCAAATGTGAATTTTCCTTGGGCCAAGTATTTTTGTCTGTTTTTGTTTGTACGTCTCACGTGGGTTATAATGATGACAGCACTGATGCTCATGAGGGAAATGGTAGGTAGAAACCTTTGATCGAGTTAAAGTGACAGGAAAAAA
>JAXRKP010002404.1:0-5000 GCA_037039925.1 Doris montereyensis
CCAAATATTTTTTGTTCATCTTATTCCTAATTATTTGTGTGCTATTTTTTTCTATTGTTGCCGTCTAGAGCGAATCGGAGAAAAGCCGCATGATGCTAGAAAACCAGATGTCATGTGACGTCATCTTCCGATTCGATTCGGGTGATGAGAAGCTAGGGGCCCACAAGGAGAGGCTCTCGGAACACAGCGACGTTTTCAAGCAAATGTTTAGCGGTCCTGAAGCCACCAAGTCGGAGTTCGTGGTCATGGGTATTTCCGCTGATGTCTTTTGGGAAGTTCTGAGGTGAGTTGGCTGTCTTGAGTTTTAGTTGAGTAATTAGTTGAAGTAGGTTCTTTGGGTGTTCACAGTCACAATTTGGTGTTCCTGCTGGTCCTAAATATGCCTTATCATTTTTCAGTCTGTAAGTCTGTCTGTCTGTTTGCCCTTTCTCTCTCTCTCTCTCTGTCTCTATCTTTGTCTGTTTGTCTATCTGTCTGTCTGTCTGTCTGTCTGTCTGTCTGTCTGTCTCTCTCTCTCTCTGTCTGTCTCTCTCTCTCTCTCTCTCTCTCTCTCTCTCTCTCTCTCTCTCTCTCTCTCTCTCTCTCTCTTTCTCTCTCTCTCTCTCTCTCTCTCTCTCTCTCTCTCTCTCTCTCTCTCCCCCTCTCTCTCTCTCTCTCTCTCTCTCTCTCTCTCTCTCTCTCTCTCTCTCTCTCTCTCTCTCTCTCTCTCTCTCTCTCTCTCTCTCTCTCTCTCTCTCTCTGTCTGTCTGTCTGTCTGTCTCTCTCTCTGCCCCCTTTTTTTCTTCTCTACAAAACAAGATACAGTGCATGGACCTTCTTTCAAATGTTTTCACCGTTAGATTAGCGCATTTCATTTTCCGTATTTCAGTCTGCCAATGAAATCACTGAATCCCATTTGTCTCTTTTTTTCCTACCCGCCAGACATATTTACTGTGGCAATGAGAAATTAGAAGTGCTGCACGTCGTGGAGTTGCTATACGCAGCGGAAGTCTACAACATCATGAAGTTACGAACATCGTGTTTGGACTATTTGAAGACCTGCATCGGGGTAAGTCTGACGCGGTTGTTTGAGTGTTTGGGAAGAAGATGGGACTGAATGAAGGGCTTGCGTCCGAGTCTGAACGAACGGGAACTTTAAACAATGGGTTTCGTCAGTTTTGGGGGTGTTGGTGGCTACGTGGTTAGGTTGTCGGACTTGGTATCACGAGGTCAAAGGGTTTGGATCCTACCAAAGCTAGTTCCGATGTTACGTTTCTTGAGAAAACACTTAATACACATGTTCCCTACTCGGCCCCAAGTGGGTATAGTGGGAATAAGCACTGGTTTTGGAGTAAAACACCTGCGTCAGACTTGCGTACTGTCCATGAGGTGATCTTTGTCACCTGTGCCACTTCACGCTATTATTCCATGGGCTGTAATAGTTTGGAAGGAACTATTTACTTTCGTCAGTTTTGTGTCAATCGGGATCGACCAATTTTGTCCTTCAGTGCATTCTATTATTCACACAGGCGGGTCTAAACCTCGCACGTCTCTCTTTAATTGGCTTTCGGCTACACTGAAGAAGATGATGTTTGTTAACAAAAGAAAGAAGGCTGATTTAGACTATAGTGGAGGAGGCCGTAGGCGCAGATACGGAAGTTTGGCGGGGATGGGGGCGAATGGCTCTATTGTTGTAGTCATTTATTGCAGGTTATTTGATGTATATTTGCTAACTAGGTTGTTTGTGTGAACATTGTGAGGGTTTTTTTCCCGTCACTGTGGTGAATTCGGTTGATTTGCATGTGGGACTTGAAGAGATCAGAGTGTAATGCCTCCCTCCGTATGTTTCACCAATCCTTGAGATTAATGATGAGATTTGGGTGGAATGTCACGAATGATAAGAGAATACGTAGGCCTGATTGATTTTCTTCTGAGGAGTTCATGCTTGGTTTTGGTTAATTAACAGTTGAAGGGAATCAATGATTGAGACCAGAAGAACAGAGATCGGAAGATAAGGCAAAGACCCCAACCTGATATTGCTTTCTTCCAATGGATTTCAAGCATTCCCAGCGAAATGATACGTACCTGCTCTAGAAATGGATTTCCAAGCATTCCCAGCGAAATGATACGTACCTGCTCTAGAAATGGATTTCCAAGCATTCCCAGCGAAATGATAGTACCTGCTCTAGAAATGGATTAGTGACGTTGCCAACGTGCACTGAGTTGAAAGCTTGCTAGGCATATCCGTAGGTTGATTTCAGCAACAAGTGCAGTTCCTAACATGAGTTTCTTTTCTTCGTCATTTATGGACGCCATGTCGTGTGCAAGTGTATCTGTTCATCCATTGCCTACCGTTTATCTTATTTAACTAGCAAACAGAAGCCAAGAACAACGCCCAAACATAATAAAACAGAAAGAACAAACACGTACAAAACACAACCCCAAAACAATAAACCCCAACAACTCCGTGAGATATTTCTTTGTGCACCCATTGGCTTGAACTCTGCACCTCCTGTTGGTAGGCCGGCCACGCACAACATAATATCCCATGCTTCCCATACTATCAAGATCAACACGACCCCACCCACCCCACTACTCCTCGTAAGGGTAGTCACACTCTTCAACGTAGGCGCATATCATGAAAGTAATATCCCAGGACCCGCAAACAGCAGCCTCTAGCTTGAGAGTTTTTTTAAATATAAAAGCAAACACAAAACTGAAAGGGTGCTTGTTATGTGATAGGCCAGTGTGTGGTTAAAAAACGAGCGATGTCGTCTTTGCCAAAAGCATTTTTTTTTCAAAGCAGAAGAGATTCGATTAGGCCTTACGTCAGATTATTCCAGACATCCGGTTATACAAGATTTTCTTCCCGTATGCATCTGATTACGTTTTGTAAAGTTTGGTTGGGTTTTTATTGTGTGTGTGTGTGTGTGTGTGTGTGGATAGATCTGCTTTCGTTACTTTACCGGAACCGTCAGAATAATGCAGATGTCAATATAGACAGATAATCTCATTGAAAGGAGCAAAATGGTCTACGTTTTTTACAATTAACATGTCAAAGAACAACTGTGAGCTATAAAGGAATTATAATTTTCAATTAGCACACTGTCACATTACAGCCAAAGTTAAAATAGACATACTATGTAGGCCGTCGCATTGTTGAGTGCATTTGACTACGGTAAGCATGTTAGTTGCGTATGTTATCTTTAGTGCTAAATCTGCATTTTGAAAGTTTTCATGAAGGCTGACAACATGCTATTGAGATTAATCTCCCTTTGAAATGATTGATGTTTGCCTGGAGGTGATGGAATGAATAAAAACCTACATTCTGTCCAACAACTGTGACGTATTTGTTAGTCATCTTGACTTTTTTATTCTCTTCTCTCCTGTTTTCTTGCAAGTGAAAGAAAAAAATATTAACAGATGACAACCATCTGTTTTCCTTTTGTGATGTGTCTAAGTCCGTTAGTATGTGTGGGAGTGACCGTAAACATGCTTTGCGAGAACCTCAGGGATGGGGTGTGTGCATGTTTGTGTGACGTGTTCCTGGGTGTGGGCGTCGTGAACAAGATGATGGTCATATGATGAGCCGTATGTATGCGTGGGTTTGCTTGTGTGTGTGTGTGTGTGCATTTGTATGTATCAATGTGTGTGTGTGTGTGTATTTGTGCGTCGTTGTCTTAGTAACGGTATGCCGCTATTCAACGAAACCAAATGACATAAATAAGATGTTCGTTTGCTCATCCTTTATGAAAACATAATACGGTGAGCTGTCCATGGAGGCATAGAGCTAGATAAAGTACACTGTTTGCTGTGATTCAAAATTCAAACTTGGGGAAATAAATACATTTTTTCTAATGTAAGCAGGTATCCCTACATCAATAGTCGACAAAAGTGCAACGCTTAGGTAAACATCAGATGTGGCTTCCGCTCTCTCCCTCCCCTCCCTCTCTCTCTCTCTCTCTGTGTGCTCTTATTCATTTCGAGTGGACGACATTTTATAGACCATATACTTCAAAGCCTTATTTTTCTAATTTGGTGCAGTTTATATTTGTAAAGACGTACATAACAGAGATTGACACAGTATTAGTAGGTCCTACACGTAGAGGTAATGGATGGATGGGTTTAGGTGGAAGTAGGTACATATTAGGATGTTCATGATATGAGAGGAAGAGCGAGAAAGAGGAGATAGATAGATAGATAGATAAATAGATAGATAGATAGATAGATAGATAGGTGGGTAGATAGATGGATGGATGGATAGGTAGGTAGGTAGGTAGATGGATGGATGAATGGATAGAGAGAGAGAGAGAGAGGGGGAGGAGGGAGGGAGGGAGGGAGAGAGAGAGAGAGAGAGAGAGAGAGAGAGAGAGAGAGAGAGAGAGAGAGAGAGAGAGAGAGAGAGAGAGAGAGAGAGAGAGAGAGAGAGAGAGAGAGAGAGAGGGCGAAAGGGAGAGGGAGAAAGAGAGAGACAGGCAGACAGACAGACACAAAGACACAGAGATAGACAGATAGACAGACATGAACAGAGAGAGACACAGGCATCGACATTGACAGACATACAGACAGAGACACAAGATAGAGAGAAAGGCACAGGCAGACCGACAAATAAAATAAAAGACCCACACACATAATACAACACCCACACAGATACCCAATCATATAGACTGACACACGCGCAGACACATACACAGACACCGACTGAGACACATGCATAAAGACAGTTGAATTAATGAATGAAGCGTAACTGCGGATTTAATCAGGCAAGAGATAGATGGATGAATATCTTAACTGGATAATTAGAAAGAAAGGGTGAAAAAGCAGGCAGGTAAATCGTTCCATTCGAACGTTCCACACACACACACACACACACACACACACATACATACACAAACGTTTTATTCTCTTTATCCTTTGGTAAACATATTGCTGTTAAAAAAAACAGCAACCAACCCACCCCGTATTTGGAATTAAAATACAAGCAAAATAGTGTCACTTCCCTCAAATTTTAATAGAACTAG
>JAXRKP010002404.1:10000-30000 GCA_037039925.1 Doris montereyensis
TGAAAGATACATACAATGTGTTCAGGTGTGTCTTGCAGGAAGGGCAAGTGGCTCATTCGGCTATTGCATAGCTGTATGTATGTACATAGTTTTAAATGTACAAGATGCATTTATAGAGTTGTTGTTTTTTTTTTGGTAAAAAGGAGTGTAAATATGAAATTATATTAAACTGAATGGAGGCTAATTCCAAAGAATATCCTGTATGTTGAGAATACCCTTGAATGAATTGCACAGGTTATGATAATACATGTAAGACATTAATGTTTTTCCTGCAGATTTCCAGGGAGAACAGCGGTTCTTTGAAAAGCGCAAGGGATTTAAAAATATTAACTTTTTCTCTTTTCATATTGCAAGCAAATACGAAAATATAGTATTGCTTTATACAATGTGATATGGAGGAAAGGAATATTCTCATTACAATATTTTTACGTTCATTGTAAGCAGGCATATTACATGCAAAAAAAGAAACTTGATACAGCTATTAAAAACACAAACTTTCAGAGAAAGAAATTGGGCCCTGAAAACAACTTTTTTCTCTCCATAAGCTCTTCTATAAAGAAAACAAACGCTATGAGCACATGCACTATCTAGCACAAACAATCAGATAGGCAAATAGACAGACAATGAGGTAGGCAGGCAGGCAGGCAGGCAGGCAGACATACTGCCAGACATAATAATAATATAATTCATTTCCATAGTCATCTCTGAAATCTGTCTTCACCAACATTATCCTATAACTTAGATAAAGCTGTAGAAGTGGCAGTAATGAGTTCCATAGTGCTATTTAATGTGAAGAGGGGATGTAGATTTTAATTTATTCTTATTTTTTTTAAAATTCTTTCTTTGTTTATTTATTTCTTTCTGTCTTTATGATGGGCCTAGGCCTTTGATTTTCTAGAGAACTTTTGAAACAGCGACTTTCACACTTATTAAGTCTAATTGTTTTCTGTATGCTTGAAGCTAAATTATTTTTTCTTCTATGTAATTTTCGATGTGTTTATACGTAAGTTATTCCTTAATACATGCAAATCTATAATTCAGTGTTTAGATCTGCCCTCTTTCATTGGAATGAATTGTTGTGAGACAACCAATTTGATATCTGATTTTTTTACCACTGAAGAATCAAAAGAAATGAAGTTATAATCTTAATATTTTTTGATATTGTGATTTAGTTATATTACATCTTATACAAAGACAAATATAGAAAGTTATATAATAGTCAGATCTAATGTAGATGATAGAGCCCCACAGGTATGAAGACAAAACAAACACAAGGGAACAAACAGCTAAAATCGTGGACATCACACAAAATCACACCCTTCACCTCACTATGAAGTCAATACCATGAAATCTTTATTTTGGTACATATTTCTTCTATCTCTCATGCATCTATCCTTTGCCCAAAAGAAACTCTATTGTTTTCATTTTTACCATCCCACAGATTAGCAACGCCTGCTATCTCTTTGTGGAAGTTCACAAGTTCCAGTTTAAGACAGAGGAAGACAGAATTCTAAATTTCATCTGCAGAAATGCTGAAGATGTTCTTGAAACACCTGGCATTTATTTGCTGCCCAGGGACAAGTTGAATCAGGTAACGTCACACCACACAGCCTGCCTCTGATTAGACAAAAATATGTCACTGACCCGGCATTTACAAGCACATTTCTGAAATTTAATACATTAATTACCTTTCAAATCACTAACCTTTTGGGTAAATTAGAAGTTACCTTGCACATGCATGACATTTGTGTGGTGTATAAGCGTCTGACTATACCACGCAGAAGGGTTCCATTCTCAGTCTGGGCAAAGTTTTCTGGCCCTCTTGTTGACTCGGCAGGGCAGCAACGACATGGGTAGCTGGGTCTTCTCAGACTCGGCGAAAGTAAAAACGGTGGAAAGCAATACATGGCAAGCTGCCACATTATGCCCTATGCCAAGAAAATCAGGACTACTGCTGATTCTTCTACGCCTCAACTCTGAGTATAGACTTTACAAGGCCACAAAGAGTTTATTCAATTCCTTGATTTATGATATCAGGCAGCTGCACGTGGGAAAAAGGTAATAAAAACATAGGCTCCCAGGCTAGTAAAGAAGCAATGTAACAAAATATACCCAGGTAGGCTGCTGTGAAAACGATGCTACTAAACACTGGTTTTTTGTCCTTGAATAAGAAAGGCTCATATGAACATAAACACAAATATATTTTCAATTGCCACATTGTTTATTTTGAAATATCTGGTGTTCTTGATGTTTTATAGTTTTTACTGAACCTGTTCAGATTCAGCTTTTCTTCGATAAAGTTGGGTTGTTGTTTTTTTTAATTGAATAGTGCTTGAGCTTAACATAATGATCATGATGAGCACTTTATTTTTAAGGATAATCTTAGACCTTTTGCACATTTTTCAATTTCGTTTTCCTTTTTCTTTTCCAGATTATAACTATGCCTAAACTTGATGTTGATGAAACAGTAAAAAGGAAAGCACTAGACCGTTGGGCAAAAAATCGCCAAGAAACTCAGAGAGAAAATAATACCATGGACAATTCAGATCCCCTCCAAGACTGCCTTTATGTTTACCGAGATGATTCAGCTAGTCACAGGTAAAAAGAATGTTTTATACAAGGATTACTATGAAGAGCAGCACTGTCTAGGGGTTTTTCGTTTGTCTCATATTTTGATGTTGTCTAGAAAGTATTTTTCTTCCTCAGGGGATTTTTGAAGTCGTTATTTTGTTGCTAATCCATGTTCCCAATGGTGCTCTTTCAGTTACATCTGCAAAGCACCATTTGTCTCTTCCAGTTTACACTATTTCATTCACTGAAATCTTTCTAGACAGATATATTCAACATTTGTTCAGTTTAAAGAAAAGCAAGTAATTTCATTCAAAGGCTTTGTAGCTCCTCATGAGCAGGTACAAATTCCCAGTTTTGTAGTGTTAAGTTTTAAGTCAACAAGTGATCACTTATTGGATAGGATTCTTCTTCACATCAAAGTCGACCTTTTAACTCTTGGTGGCCTGTATTCCAAACAAGGTCTGTCAAGTGTTTTTTGTTATTGAAATACAGCACGTCAGTCACAGTGAGTTTAGATTCAGCCCCGCAACCTCATTATCTTTGAGTCTAATTTTCTGTCCCTAAAGTCACAGATGCCAAACTATGTAAACAAAATAAAGAAAAATGTTGCAAAAGAAACAAAGAACCAAAGATTGTGACATTTAGGTATGCATTATTCCCAACTTTTCGCATTGCCTAAAGGAGAGTATATGAGAATGATTTTAGCGTACAGCTATTCCTGTATTTATAATTTTTATCATGCTTTTTTTTTTTCTGCCTTAATTCGACAATAAATTTTATCGCTTTCTTTCCTGTGCTCTGTATAGGTACATCTTGGATAGTCTCACGACCCAAAACATTTTTACCGAGCCCGATGACTCACCGACATCCGTGACTCCAGAGAGTCCGGTATCCAATGGCATGGATTTGACGGACGGCATGTCCACAATCAGCAGCAATCGGTCAAGATCTTCAGTGCACACCTATTCACGCCTGCCTAGCTGTAACATGTGGCCAGATTTGAACCAGGTGAGTTGATAGATTGGAGTATAATCCATCATCATGATCTCCCCTGAGGGGGCAGGCAGTTGGTGGGAAATGCTGGTAGGTCCTACCTCTTTCCTTTCACTCTCTCACTTATCTTCTATCTTGTCTGTTTCCAATAATTCACTCTGAGATCACTGCATATGGTGTTTGTTACAGTGAATCTAAGAATCAACCCCTCAACCTGAACTGTTTATTCTCAGAGATCACCTTAGTTGTGGATGTAGGTAAATCAAATAAAAAATCAAGGCATATGTTGGCCGAAATTGAATTTCAATGAAACAAAAGTTCTGTTGGGGATCTGGGCAGAGGTCACTTGACCCATAATTTTATCTAGAAGGGTCATCATACTTCTTATTATTTTGTCAACTTTGCTTGTCTAATAGGATTTTAGATAGAATGTATAAATATTATTTTTTAGCACAGCATGTTACTTTTTTTTAAAGGATTAAGTCACTTACAGTTCTACAGTGTTTATCCAAATCAATTGTGGTTATCACTTAGGAATGCTATTGAACAGCAAAGGTTAAAATGGGGGAGGGAGAGGGGAGAGAAAAACAAACTCCTGTCATTAGTACTGACCTCTTAACCCTAGCCCTATAAACAAAACCCTTTATAAACTTTTCAAACTGTAACGCTCATCTCTCTTGTCCACCTATATGTTACATTGAACTTTTTCGTGTCCTTGTTGATTTTGAATTTGTGTTCTTCCTTCTTCCAGTGTTTTGAAGAAAGTCCGACATTCTTTGTAAAATTTTATTATTGAACTTATTTTGCCTTCCGTCAGGTAACAAGACTCCAGGAAGTGCATGGCGCCAGTGCTAACAACGGCTCGAATTGTGACGCCATCGGCTTTACAGTGGACCAGAACATTTACCTTTATGGCTTCAGTATCTATGGACCCAAAAAGGATGGGGAGGGCAAGTACCAAGTGGACACTGTACTAACGCGCAAGAAGAAAGACATTATCTTAGAAACTATTAACATTAAAGGGAGCTGGCATTATTCTTCCTGTCATGTTTGAGCGACCTGTCAAAATTGACCAAGGCGTTCCTGTATAAACTAGAAATCTATATCACTGGGCCTGACTCCCATATGGGCGCTAGCGGTCAGTCAAGAGTACAGCAAGGACAAATTTTATTCACCTTCAACAATCTTCAGAAAGTGAGGACAATCGTAGCAGCCTATCAAGCGGACAAATTCCACGTCTTTATTTTTCTGTCCGCGTTCAGCAAAAACTCAAACTCTTTCAAGAAACAAAAGCTTTCTTCAAAGATTTATGTCAAATTAATTATTTCGTTACATGTTTCATTCATACTTTTCCATCATCGATTGCACCACCACCAATACAAGGATTCTAATGTTTACATTTTGCATTAACAAAAATGTCTGACAGGTAAAAATAAATTCCATTAAATTCATCTGAAAGTTCTAGGTCTATGATGAGCATAAAATACCTAGTCATAATTTTCAAATTTTAAAAACATTAGAATAGTGTTTATGATAGCCCTTACTAGCTGCTGTACAGCACTTCAAATGTTTGAGTAGTGAGAACTTCAGAATGAACATAATC
Source organism: Doris montereyensis (assembly GCA_037039925.1). Classification (NCBI taxonomy): domain Eukaryota; kingdom Metazoa; phylum Mollusca; class Gastropoda; order Nudibranchia; family Dorididae; genus Doris; species Doris montereyensis. Next base: position 15,168 of record JAXRKP010002404.1, read on the forward strand.
AAATTATAAAAATTCATCCTTTTTTATTTTGAAAATAGCCTCTGATTTTTTATGTAAAAAAATGAAAAAAACAGTTTTTCAGATTTCACAGCATTTTTTCACTTTCTGCTCGGTAACTTTGCTTGTGCAAGGTCATGAAATTAAATGAGCTGGACATTACATTTGTGAACTGCTTCAGGAAGTGAATATTGAGTTTTCCCATTCAACAAAGTGAAAGCACACACCTTTATTCACCTGAAATCACAGATTTTACTTGTTACCTATTACGTTCTTTCAACTGGAAACCCAACAGTGCTTTTACATTGCTTCTATGCAAGCTTTGGATATTTCTCTTATTTTATAAACGATTAAAATCTGTGAGTTCAAGACTTTGACAGAAACATTTACTAGTAAGAGTGACATCCCTTCACAGTGATGGTACCAAGATCTCCATTCTCATAAGCATTTTCAGTTGAAAGCATGAGCTTCATCGTGTCCTGTTCTTTATGATATGGAAGAACAGGATTCAATTTTTCATCAATTTATTTTTAATTTCTTGCGGCAAAAGTGTACTTAATTCAAGATACTTAATGCATTCTATCTTGATTGTGATCATATAATTTATGGGCCATATTGAATTTGATGTTACGCAAAAACTTTTATGCTATTCATTCCATAAATGTCCAATTACAAGCTACTACTCCTATTGTTACATTCTTCGAACAACGATTCTTAAGTTGTTATACTATTTATAACGACCTTAACATGTAAATACAATTTTGAGATGCACAAGGTGTGTCTTTATGGTAAATAGAAAATGTTATTTTCCGATGCATCTAGCATATCTTTTACACCCAAAGGATTAAAGTGTACTTAGGTATGTCACTTTTGACTGACATGTAACATCGTTTAATGCTTTGAAGCATACCTGGAAAACGATAAAAATGTGATTTATTTATCTATATTTATGATTATGCTTGTACCCATTCCTAAGTACTCTTGATGTTTGTGGATTTGATATTGTGGTGCCCTTAGTATAACACTATAAACTGGAAAAGAAAACCTTGTGGTTTTTTTCCGCCTCAGGATTTGAAATGATCTGTGTAGTTGAAAAAAAGATATCAAAATTTTGTGTCAAGATTTTATATTTTTTAAAAATTCAGACAAATCGAGTTTAAATAAGGAAAAATTAGTACTCTGTGGGTAAAAAGAGCTATAGAGATTTGCCGTAAAAGCATTGCTTGACGCAATATAAAATTGCATCACATAATAGCTGTTGAATGTGTACTCTGCTATTATCCTATCATGAACCGTTTATTGAGAGAACACATAACACATTTTTGTTTGTTTTCTATCCCTAAGCTAAACATAACATTGTTTTGGTAATTGTGATAAGAAAATATCAGAACACAATGATCATTCAGTCACTCATCAAAGTGTGTTATTTGTAAATAGAGCATTTTATGTACTTTCAAAGTAAAGATTATATGATTTTAAATTGAATGTTCCTGCAGTGTTTGAAAGGAAACTACTAAGTCGTTCCTTGAATAAAAGGTGCTTTGATTTAGGCCTTATATTAAAGCCCATCTAGTCTTGTGTACAAAGCATGTTTGTAAATACATTTATTGCAAAATACTTTGATATTGACTCTTTGTATGATTAATCAATGTCTTCCTGATGCACTGAACATCAACTCATTTATATCTCGTTGGAATATGAATCCATTTAGTGTTTTTGGTCAGGACCTTTTACTTTAATATGATGTACATAAGAGAAACTCATGCTCCCTGAATGATTGTAAGGATATGATTTTGACATATGTGTGGAGAGGGACAGCTGGCCTTGCCTCACATTCACAACATAAGCAGCAACATAGAAAACAGTTTCAAGCATTGCCAGTGTCAACATGAAGTAAAAAAATTTATTCTTGTCATAGATATATATATTTGTTCTAGATGCACTTCTATACTTTGTTGTGGGTAATTGACTGGTGCTACTGGTAGGTTTTTACTTCTTTCTTTCTTTTCTTCCACCTTTCTTTCATCTTGCTGTTTTCTTTTAATTACCTAATGGTGGACGGAAAAATTTCAATGAAACAAATCTATACTTGGTTAAATTTGAAACTAGTGCTAAGAGTTTTATCTTTGACCTTTCTTACTTTCCTTTCCCTTTAATACATTATCCACACATAGTTGTTTTTTTCACACAGTATGATCTAACTGTATAATTTTCAATGACATATCAATGTGCTGGAGAGAAATTTTGTTGACAAATCTGATTTTCTTCAATTCCAAAAAGTGTACCTACTTATCTGTGAAGTTTTACTGTAGTTGTTATTGAATGACAGTGACTTTTTTTTTCAACATTCACAATTTATCCTCAGCCATAATGATACTGATTTCCATGATGTTCTATGTATGTCTATTTCATGAATCTTGTATAGAATTTTAGTTGGGTAAATGGTGTATATTTATTTGTTGTCATCATTACTATCATCATTCATTTTTAAAACATTATTCATTGCATGGATATCATTATCATTATATACAGTTGATGCTTGTAGCAATAGTGGTGTTATTTTTGTTTTTAACTTTCCTCAAACGCAACAGTTAATGATAATCCTTTCAGAAAATAATATATATACTGTAACTCACTTTGGACTAAACTTCAAGCACAAATTGTGATAAACACTGCTTCTAAAATCAAATTTTGTGGAATATTTCAATACATTTACATTATATTACCATATTATTGAAAACTTTAAAAAATAAAATAAAAAGGAGGTAAATAAACCTGCAAATTGATCAAAACATATTCCTTGTTGATTTGTGTTGATTTTGTGTAACATGTGTTTGATTGGTTTGCATTTATCCTCTTCTTCTTCATTATAATTGTCAAATCAAATTCTTTGAGTATTATTTACTGTCAACGCGCAGGTTTGATGTTTTTGTTTGGTTTTACCTCCTACATAAAGATAAAAGATAAAGATGGATTTATAGGCCGTATCCCTGCATAAGTGCAGACTCACTGATTGTGCATCAGTTATCCCCCAGAAGGCTGTAAAGGTGAAACTTTCATTATGAGATAATATATCTTTTAGAAAAGTAATTTATCTTCGCATCAGTGCAATGTTCCCGTTTGACTTACACATGCATGCTTGCTTGTGAAAAATATAGCAAATGTGGTTCACAGTTTTTAACTCAATTTCTTGCAATGGTTTAAGATGTTAACTTACACTCGGTGTAGCCAACAACTACAAAAGGCGTCAAGTTCAATGCATGGGAGTGGCATGGTATGGAGTCTACTGTATCTTTCTGTTACTCTCAGCCCTTAAAAATCTTCTCTCCCTCAATGTCTCTTTCTGTTCCTCTTTCTTGTTTGATTTTGTATATACTGTCTCTCTCTCTCTCTCTGTCTCTCTGTCTGGCTCTCTTTCTCTCTCTGTCTCTCTCTCTCTCTGTCTGTCTGTCTCTCTCTGTCTCTCTGTCTTCTCTCTCTCTCTCTGTCTCTCTCTCTCTTGGATAAATTTTCCATCAATGCAAGGGCTTAGGTATTGGATAAATTTTTGCATCAATTTTTCATCTCTTTTTCCGCCTTTCTTTTTTCTTTTCCTCCTTTCTTCTGTGGATCATTGTAGGATAAGTTTTGAGAGGTATATGGATAAATTAATGAAATGTAATGAATATGTTAATATAGTTTGATAATAAATATGCAAATAAATGAATGACTTAATCAAAATATGAACAATTTAACTAATATCAAAGTTCCTTCATAGTCCTCAGTGCTCATGGAACTGAAGGATATCAATTTGAATTATTACCTTCCGGACAGGACGTAAATACACACAAATTATTAAATAGATATATGAATAATATTATAACGAAGCAAAAATAAGATAAAAAATAGAATATACAGAGACAAAAAATCCAACCTAAATCAATGAAAGCATCCTTTGAAAAATAACTAATCACCCAGGAATCCATAATGCTCAGATTTGGAATAACATAATATATAATGTCTCTCACCCCAGATGGTGGCTTGGACAGATAGACGCCGTGATAATTATTACCTCGATCTCATCTTTCTCAGCGATGGACATTTAACAAGCACATGAAAGTTTTCCGATGGGTCACCGCACCAAGACAAATATTCAGAAAGTTCCTTCATAGTCCTCCACTATGTTCTGAGTTTCATTGTCTCACCCTTAATGACGTAATGCCTTAAATTGAATGTAAGATAGGCGGTTGATTATTATCTAGAAGGTTTTTGCCAAGGATTCGCAATGTCCAATCCATCCTTCAACCTAATTCAATAGATAAAGCATCCTTTTAAAATAACTAATCAATTAAAATCGTTTTACACTCAGCCAACCTAGGGAAGTAAGAAAAGATTTGAGATGAACTAATCACTGGAATGGGAGTGGAGACGTCAGGAGTGAAGTACAGAGCTTTGGGTAGATTTGAGATGAATTCCTATTTCTCTCTGGAGTTTCATTTTTGTAAATCCCTTAATTTTCATGTTTTGATCGATACACGGTTCCTGTCTCTTTCTTTTGTTCATCTTGATTTTCATCTTTCTGATTTTGTTTCAAGAGGTTGTTCCATTCATTCGACATTTTTTTCAATTTCCATTCGTTCAGGAGTTGCTTCTAGACGTCATGCTTTCTTTCGTTCCCCTCACTCACTCATGAGTTTTAAATTGCTGCCTAGATCCTGATTGCTTTCCTGAAAGACTTCTTTAGTCATGTAGATCATCCCTTTGGTCTTGATTGCTTTAGTAATGAGATCATCCCACGGTGCAAGCTTTCTAGGTTGATTGCAATGTCTGTCACTCCCCTCTCCAATCTTTTATTTTCTGTCTTCTTATATCTGTCATTCTCTCTCTCTCAAGTATCTCTCTATCTCTGCCTACTTCTCCGTGGGTGGTCAGATTGTTTTCACTCTTTTTAAAGATGCCTTTCTGCCTTGCCCTTGCTTTAAATACACATAGTCTCAAGTATTCAAGATTATGTCTGTCTTTCTGTCTCTGGTCTGTCTGTCTGTCATTTTCCTGTCTGTCTGTCTGTCTCTGTCTGTCTCTCTCTCTAAGAAGAAGAAGAAGAAAAAGATTAAGAAGACGAACACAAAGAAAAGGGAGAGAGAGAGAGAGAGAGAGAGAGAGAGAGAGAGAGAGAGAGAGAGAGAGACAGACAGACAGACAGACAGACAGACAGACAGACAGACAGACAGACAGACAGACAGACAGACAGACAGACAGAGACAGAGACACGGACAGAGACACAGGCACACAGAGAGAGAGAGAGAGAGAGAGAGAGAGAGAGAGAGAGAGAGAGAGAGAGAGAGAGAGAGAGAGAGAGAGAGAGAGGAGTTGACTGTAAAGCAGGAAGAAGAAAGCAGCTGAAGACCAAACTGGAAACCAGCTCTCTTCTCATAACAATAACATTCCAAGATACTATAGTAAAGAACTAAGCTGTCTCTTCAGAACATCATAACTGTTGCCATGTAAACAAACAGACCAACTCGATTATGCCCACATGGTCCCCTTTGGAAGGGCACAAAGAGTCAGCACTGTGTATCTATGTACTGAGTCATCCACTTGAGTTCATTCATTTCATGTCTTGTTCTTTTCTGTGTCTTCTTCAAGGGTTTAACCCCTTGTCCTGATACTGATTGTTTCCCTTACCATTTTCAACCCAATGACAGCTAAGTGAGGGCTGTACAAAAGGTTAACTTTTAAGCTAGTGATGAAGATGAATTATAATACAATAGATATATCAGCACACGGTCGAATCAGTAGCCTCGTTGTTAGGCTATCATCGCGAGGTCATAGGTTTAAATCCTGTGAAAATTAGGTCCGATGATGTGTTCCATGGGAAATATACTTGACACACAATCAACATCTCGACCCATGTGCAAATGCGTAGCAGCATGATCATCCGGGAAGTGAAATCTGCGGCAAATTAGCGTCCTGTCCTATGTATAACACACGTGCTACTTGAAGGTATAGAAACCGGGATAAGCTTTGGCAGTATGGACGATAAGGATTAGACAGATCTTTACAATTGCATGAACAGAATTACAGATTTAATGCCCTCCTCCCTACCCCGATTCTTCACACACTTTCACCTAAAATCATGTCAACTGTCTGAGGAGATGAGAAAACAAAAACGGTAGAAATGCAAATCGTTTAACCTCCTGGTGATATAATATTTTTTTTGTGTATAGCCATACGCTCATTCAAACTTGTATCAAGCGAAGAAAGCCCCCCCCCAAAAAAAAAAAAAAAGAAAAAAGAAAGAAAAAAAAGCACAATTCATTGCTCCTCTTAAGAACAAAGTCATTGAGAGAAGAAAAAACCAACCCCGGAAAACCATCCAATGACCTGGAAATTGATGGCCTTCGAACCGGTCTCACCATGATTACGAACATCCAACATTACCAATGGCACTGACACGCGCTTCCACGTATGTGCCACTGACAGTAGAATCCATTTTGTCCAAAATAATTCTGGTTGAGACAAGCCCAATAATATTATTATTTTTGGATATTCCATCTTCACACAAGAACATACTATACGTTCACAGCTTTTTTTAGTGAAATCTAACATAATGGAAAGCGGGAGGACGGGGAGAGTGAGGGGGGGGGGAGGAGATGAGGAGCGTGTTGAGAGTAGGAACAGTAAAAGCCTTCGTGAGGAGCATGGCGGGAATATAGAAAGGGAAACATTACAGAGACGAACCGATAAATGAGGAGAATGTGGAGTAGTTAGCTATATATATATTTTTTTAACTCAATAGATAGATAAATAGATATATAGATATATATATATATATATAGATAAATATATATATATATATATATATATATATATATATATATATATATATATATATATATATATATATATAAAGAGAGAGAGAGAGAGAGAGAGAGAGAGAGAGAGAGAGAGAGAGAGAGAGAGAGAGAGAGAGAGAGAGAGAGAGAGAGAGAGAGAGAGAGAGAGAGACAGACAGACAGACAGACAGACAGACAGACAGACAGACAGACAGACAGACAGACAGACAGACAGACAGACAGACAGACAGAAGAGAGAGTTGGGAGAATAAAAGACAGACATATTCCTATCAATAGAATATATATATAGAAACAAATATGATATATACGACAAGATATATATATATTATATATATGTATATATATATATATATATTAGATTGATAGATCTCGAAGAAAAATATATATACCCAAACCCATAAATTATATATATTATATATAGCCATAGAGATATGTGGATAGAGTGATAGAGATATAGATAGATAAAAATAGATGAATAGATAAATTTATAGATAGATTGATAGATAGATAGATAGATAGATAGATAGATAGATAGATAGATAGATAGCCTTTAAGATAGGTGGATAGATAGATAGATAAATAGATAGATAGATAAATAGATTCTATAGCGCCCACACCCATCTCACAACAGCTCAAGTACGCATGTATACATACATAGTAAAAAATATGAGCAATGTACATAAATACATGACATCATAATATCATTTATAAAGGTGTATGGTACATGAATTAAAATCGCATAATGAAAACAATTACTTTTCTTCTAAGAAACATCGCATGAGGTATGTTTTGAGATGTTTTTTAAAGGTGTCTTCCGACGTGTCAACCATAGATCGTATTGACAGCGAAAGAGCATTCCAGACGTGAGGACCTGCATATGTAAAAGAGCGCAGTGACAGTTTTGTCAGGCCTTTCTTTGGGGGAACGCTTAACAGACATTGATTTGTAGATCTCAGTTGGCGGGATGGAACATAACCAGAGATCAGGTCATTTAAATAATTTGGAGCTCTATCAGTTTTACATTTGTGACACAAAGTTGCGATTTTGTATATTATTCGTTTATCGATCGGGAGCCAATGCAGAGACATGAACATAGGGGTAATGTGTTCATATTTCTTTTTCTTCAAAATCACTCTGGCCGCATGGTTTTGGATACGTTGGAGCTTATGAATCAAGACATCAGGTAAATTATAAAACAGGGAGTTGCAATAATCAATTTTTGAAACAAATGTGTGCTGAAGTCAATGTTTTAAGAGAACTTAAATTAAGAAAGTTTGATAGGTGGCCTAATCGTCTGATTTCGAGGTAAAGAGTTTTACAGAGATGGTTTATATGATGTTCCATAGATAAATTATCATCGAAATAAACCCCAAGATTTTTAGCGTTCTGCGTGAATTTTATTTCTTCGTTTTCGACCCTCATAGAGTTAGTTCCGTCAGGCAAACTGAGATTTTTTGGGATTACATAGTAATATTTCGGTTTTTTCTTCATTCAGTTTAAGCTTGTTAGTAGACATCCACGCTTTTACATGAGATATACATAATTCCATGGATTTCAAAATATAATTTGTATTTATAGACATGGCAGATTTGTAAAGTTGCGTATCGTCAGCATACATGTGATAGTTTACCCCATGCTGTTTGACAATATCACCAAGCGGTTGTGTATACAATGTATATAGTAGGGGACCAAGCACTGACCCTTGTGGAACCCCATACTTGAGTGGAAAAGGAGAAGATTGCACTTTATCAAGAGAGATAGATTGGGTACGATCATGAAGATAGGATATAAACCAGTCAAGCACAGTGCTTTCTAGACCAAAAGTTTTGGAAAGTCGCTCAATAAGAATAGAATGGTCAAGTGTGTCAAACGCCGCGCTTAAATCAAGCAGGGTTAAGACTGACACTTTGCGTTCATCGGCAGCGCACAACAAATCATTTTGTATCTTAAGCAAGGCTGTTTCCGTGTTGTGATATTGTCTGTAAGGTGACTGATTGGGTTCGAATAATTTATATTTCAGAAGATGTTTCTTTAATTGCATTGCAACGACCTTTTCCAAAATCTTCGATAAAAATGGGAGGTTCGAAACAGGCCTATAGTTTTTTAATTCTTCAGGAGATAGGTTGGGTTTCTTAAGTAGAGGGGTTACAATTTGCGTGTTTAAAGGTCTTGGGTACAATTCCAGTTTTTAGAGATTCATTAACAATGGTTGTTAGAACAGGAGCTAGGTGATCTAAAAATCTAACTAATAATGATGTGTCAATCGGATCAAGGTAGCATGATTTAGGTGGTGAAGATCTTATAAGGGTATTGAGATCCTCCTCGTGGTGAAGATCGGTGACCGGTTGGAATTCACAAGAAGACTGAAGTATCACCCTCAAATTGTTTGAAAGTCGGTGGTGAATGATGATGCTGGTCGAGATTGTTTCTGATGAGATGTACATTTTATCTTTGAAATAATGTCCAAATACGTCAGGTAAGTCATTCTTTGAGTAACCGGTTGGAACATTTTCTTTGTCAGATTTGCTGGCTTTGCCCGTCATTTTGCTGGTTATGTGAAACAGGGCACGCGCAGTTGTGCACTCGTTGATTTTGCTGTTATAATATTCAGCCTTTGCAGCTTTAATTAGTAGCTTCATTTTGTTGTTATGTTGTTTGTAAATTTGTTTGTGTATCTCCAGACTTGTAGAGCGCCATTTTCTCTCTGCTCGATAGATAGATAGATAGATGTTAGAAAATATATTTTATATATATATATGATATATATATATGATAAAATATATATATGTTATATATATATATATATATATATATATATATATATACATACATAGATGGATAGACAGACATATATATATATACATTGATCGGTATCCATTGATGGAAGGTAGATGGATAGATAGATATATAGATGAATAAATAGATAGATAGATAGATAGATAGATAGATAGATAGATAGATAGACAGATAGATAGATAGATAGATAGATAGATAGATAGATAGATAGATAGATAGATAGATAGAGCAGATAGATAATTATATCTATATATATTTATATGGGTTTTTTATATATAGATAGATAGATAGATAGATAGATAGATAGATAGATAGATAGATAGATAGATTAAATAGATAGATAGATAGATAGGATTAAATAAATAGATAGATCGATAATTAAATAGATAGATAGATAGATAGATAGATAGATGGTTAGATAGATAAATATGTAGATAGATCGTTAGATAGATAGAGATAGATATTGTCAGGATTGATAGATAGATAGATAGATATATAGATAGATAGATAGAATAGATAGATAGATAGATAGATAGAGTATAGATAGATAGATAGATAGATGTATAGATAGATAGATAGATAGACTGATAGATAGATTATAGATAGATAGATGGATAGACATTACATAAACTAAAAGAATATATGCACGTCATTGTGATTTATGTTATCATAAGAGTCATCACACATTTACATTGATTTTCGTAAGCGTTCACAACATTGTACAAAAATAAGCCATTTTTGCCGTTCCCGGTACCTCACACAACCAATTTGCTTCCGCCTTACTCCGCCAGCCGGTCCAGTCCACTTTTAAACCACTTCAGGCCATTTCCAAAAACCTCGCCAAGTCTCTTTCCCCGCGGGTACGACGCGAAGTCCTTCAGATGAAATGATCAACAAAACCGGAAGTTCGCTGTGTTCGTCAAGGCCCTTAATCCACTTAGCTAACCTCCTTAAAGCTTTCACGCACTTTTCATGTGGCGTCTGGATCTCTGTTAGTGTAAGACATGGCGGAGGACCTGGCAGTAACGGGCAGCATTTGGGACCAAATTCACATTCATGTTCATTAGCTTGCACAATTTTTTCTTTGAGTTCGGTTGTTCTCTATTTGGAAGCTTTGTTTTTCTTTCTTTTGTTTTTTTTTAATTGTAAGGTTTTATTTGTCATTCAATGTCATCTGGAAGTTGGGTAGACGTTTGGATAGTTTAGATAGATCAGATTAGTACGTCACAATATGTTTTGGGTGCATGAAATGTTTCAATAGCTTTTTGTATCCTCTCCACGATTGGTAATTCAGTTTGCTTGCGTTACAAATTGACGCCCAAAATCAAACTTGAGTTGTTGAGCTTTCCTGAGCTACATGCATATAAATTGTGTTTGTTTGAAAAAAACAACAACTATTTGTCTATATCTATTTGTGTTTGATATTTTTTGGGGAGATTCTGATTGCTTTGGGTTTTTCTTTGGTTTTGGTTTGGATTTGTTTGTTTCGTTGTTTTTTTCTACCTGTTTAGAGACTATGGAAAAACTGGAAAGTGAAATTGAAGACATGGGAAAGACTTGTAGACTGGCAGAAAAGATAACACAATGCAGATCATTGGAGATCTCTTGTACATCAGTGACATATGACCCACGATTGATACATCACAGTGCATGTTGAGGATGCTGTGGTCATACATCCTTGGATGTGCCGATCAGATGGTCACAGTGACTTTTTAGTTTCCTTGATGTGTACACATAGACATCCAAGTTTGTCTTTTCAACTATCAAATATCGGATAAAGCCCTCACATCCAATGTTCTCAAGGCAAAGGGTGATTCTAGATAAAGGTACATCACTTATGGTTATGTTGTCACCCGAAACTTTCTACCTCAGGCATGCGAGGCAAGTGACACTATGTCTATGTCACTCATGACATTTGTCTGCATCCGAGATATATATATATATATATATATATATATATATATATATATATATATATATATATATATATATATATATATATATATATATATATATATATATATATAGAGAGAGAGAGATATATAGAGAGAGAGAGAGAGAGAGAGAGAGAGAGAGAGAGAGAGAGAGAGAGAGAGAGAGAGAGAGAGAGAGAGAGAGAGAGACAGACAGAGAGAGAGACAGACAGACAGACAGACAGACAGACAGACAGACAGACAGACAGAGACAGACAGAGACAGACAGAGACAGAGACAGACAGAGTGTGTGTGACAGACAGACAGAGACAGAGAGAGACAGAGAGAGTGAGTGTGTGAGAGAGAGAGAGTGAGAGAAAGAGAGAGAGAGAGATGGAGAGAGAGAGAGAGAGAGAGAGAGAGAGAGAGAGGGAGAGAGAGAGGGAGAGAGAGAGAGAGAGAGAGAGAGAGAGAGAGAGAGAGAGAGAGAGAGAGAGAGACAGACAGACAGACAGACAGACAGACAGAGACAGACAGAGACAGACAGACAGAGACAGAGACAGACACAGAGACAGAGACAGAGACAGAGATAGAGACAGAGAGAGAGAGAGAGAGAGAGAGAGAGAGAGAGAGAGAGAGAGAGAGAGAGAGAGAGAGAGAGACAGAGAGAGAGAGAGAGAGAGAGAGAGAGAGAGAGAGAGAGAGAGAGAGAGAGAGAGAGACAGAGAGACAGACGGACATCGATGACAGACATACAGACAGACAGACAGGTAGACAGAGAAGAGAGACAGAGACAGAGACAGGATAGATGAGAGAAGAGAGAGAGAGAAGACCTGGCTCCACAACCGACACCAGGTGAGAGAGAGAGAGAGAGAGAGAGAGCTTTTTCAGTGACACAGACAGACAGACAGACAGACAGACAGACAGGCAGACTGGGAGACTGAGACAGAGACAGCTAAGAGACATTTACTTACAGAGTGTTGAGAGAGAGAGAGATCTGTTGAGTAAATAGTTGTTTGTTTGTTTGTTTTAGAGAGAGAGAGAGCTCCCAGAGGATTTAGAGAGAGATTAGATCTTGGATAGAGAGAGAGAGTTTCTAGATTGGCTTGACAGGTTGGGATTTGTTTTTTATTGTTCTTTGTTGTGTTTGTTTCTTTTAAAGATGGCAACCAGACGAAATGATTATACAGATACATGTCTTTTTTAGAAAGATTTCGTCAGAAATGCTGACATATACGATAACCAAGAAAGAAGATGATAAGAATAAATATCGTCTTTCTTTGACTGATTGATCAATGGATGCAAAATATACACAGTTGATTGACGATGTGAAGGACAAATTTATAAGCAAATCGGTAGATATACAAACAAAGATAACGTGTCTGTAACAACATAATGAAAAGATAAGCAAATGACAAGTACAGTGATGATACGGCTCGCCGGGGTGACTCACACCCACAGAGGCTATCATCATGGTACGCGAGAGAACGAAGAAGTGAAATTGTCATCTCTTACTTTTGTTACACTTGGAATCGGTCGACCAGCTAAGATTTGTGATACTTAACCGCCCTCTTATGGGATAATCCATAGTTGTTGAAACTACTAGCCATCGGCACTTAGTCACTTCTCTCATCATAACCGGTCACTTCTCCAATAATTATTAGCCAAACACTAGCACTAGCAGCAGCATCGAGTGAGATGGAGGCTTCTTTCAAATCAACTGTCTCCCGACCAGCCAATCACTTTTCGGGGGCTGAATAAGAAGCCCCACCCCGTACCATTGTCCCTACCTGTTTTCAGGCCGTAGCCAAAAAATCGATCGCTCCAGTAGTTTATTTCATCTACGTACATACACAGGTTGACCTTTGACATCTAAGCAGCGCAGTTTTAATCTTCCTTTCTTGTAGCCAGCAAGCGTTACAATGGGCGGAGCACATAACCCAGATGATGCCAGAGAGTTGGGGCCCCGAGTACAGTGTGCTGGTGGGATGTGGGGTGAGGATCGCTGAGCAAAGAGTGAATAATAGCCGATAAACGCAGACATCGCTTTTCTTTTCAGGGGCGTAGTAGTTGTCTTAGTCGGGATGGTGACTGACATTATAACTTGTTTACTCATGTCCCTTAGAGACGGTGCTCTCAAGAATTTGGATAGAACTTTAAAAAATGTATCCACAAAAAGTTAAAAAAAGAAAAGAAAAAGAAGGTAAAGTTCATTCAAGGCTGTCACAGCCCATGCAGTAAGAGCTGATTGGGATTTCTATAGCGTGACGTGGAACAGGTGTTAAGACATCATTTCCCAGTCGGGACACTAGTCTGTCGCAGGTTTTTATCTTACCTAGTGCTGGTACTAATTTACACTTGTGTTGAGAATAGCAAACGCATGTTAAGTGATTTTATTTAATAATAATAATAATAATAATAGTAATAATAATAATAATTATAATAAAAAAATGATAATAATAATAATAATAATAATAATAATAATAATAATAATAATAATAATAATAATCATCCTAATCATAATAATCATAATAATCATAATAATAATAATAATAATCATAATAATAATGAAAATAATGATAATATTAATGAATTTAATAACATGATCGTTATAATCCACATGTCATTTGATTAGAAACAAGTTAATTAGGGCACTCTCACAAGGCGATTATAAATGGTTAAAGCATTGCAATTTACATGGCATGTGATTGCCCGCAATATACACCAATCTACAATATATAATGTGAAGCGATTTAAAAAGAAATTTAAAAGATAGAGATAGAAGATGAATGTCTATATTTTAGGAAACCGTTGATCATAGCACCTGGAGGTATATTATATTACAAGCATGTTACATCCCAGGGTGATGCCAAGTACGATTATTAGACCGCAATAGTGGTCGACACTGAGGTTACGCGGCTAGGTGTGACCAGTCAGTCTACTAATCATTTCAACTAAGCTGTTCAAAATGGCAGCTTAGGTAAATGAAAATTCTACTCAAAGACGGGGAAACAATAAGATTTTAAATAATTAAAACGTCATTTCCTGTAGTTTTAAACTTGAAGTGCTTTCCAGCAAATAGTTCATGTCTACATGACAAATTTGAACCTAAACCACTAGCATGAATGTCCTAGTACGAACTTTTGAGTTGGAAAAGCAACAGAACAGAAGAAGAAGAAGAAGAAGAAGAAGAAGAAGAAGAAGAAGAAGAAGAAGAAGAAGAAGAAGAAGAAGAAGAAAGAAGAAGAAGAAGAAGAAGAAGAAGAAGAAGAAGAAGAAGAAGAAGAAGAA
>JAXRKP010002404.1:35000-53262 GCA_037039925.1 Doris montereyensis
ACTACTAATACTATTACTATTATGTTACTACTATTACTATTAGTACTATTAATATTACTACTAATAATAATATTACTATTACTACTGTGATATGTGGTGTTGGTGATGGGTGATGATGGGAAACGTCGTAGGCTTGCAGGACAAACGATGTGGTGTGTAGAAGATGTAGTAGTAGTAGTAGTACTAGTAGTGAGTAACACACTCCATACTGTGATGGCTCACCGAGCCCAGCACAAATTGAATGTATCCAAGTCCAAGACAAATAATAGTTGGTTGTTGGTGACATCTTTAATAATAATAATAATGATAATAATAATAATAATAATAATAATAATAATAATAATAATAATAATAATAATAATAATAATAATAATAATAATAATAATAATAATAATAATATAATAATAATAATAATAATAATAATAATAATAATAATAATAATAATAATAATAATAATAATAATAATAATAATAATAATAAAATAATAATAATAAAAATAATAATAATAATAATAATAATCCATCGGGGTTAATAATAATTAATAATAATAATAATAGTCTAATTTCAAATTCAACTATCTCTCATTCTGGCCCATACTGTCTCCTGGGTTCGCCTGGTGGGCGACCTCTCAAGTCTTTATTATGATGAGAGAGCGAGAGAGAGAGAGAGAGAAACTTCTACGAGTCACGCGAGAGAGATCAAAACTATCCATATTCCAGAGAGAGAGAGAGAGAGAGACCAGAGAGACAGAGAGAGACAGAAGAGACAAGACAGATAGAGATAGAGAGCAGAGGTCCAACAGAGACAGAGAGAAATAAGACAGAGACAGAGACAGACAGACAGACAGACAGACAACAGACAGACAAACAGAGAGAGAGAAGAGAGAATATCTAAGAGAGAGAGCTTTAATATCTACAGAAAAGAGAGAGAAGGATGAACTAAGAGGTGTTAAGACCATAAACAAGACAGAGTACAGAGACAGAGACAAACAAAAGGACTACAGAGACAGAGACAGATCGCCGTGGCAAAAATAAATGTTAATACAGCATGGGTTTTTGAAATCTCCCCAATCCATGGGGAAACATGGGCTACATTTCGACAAAGTATCAATATCTAACTTGCTTTATATCCACATAAAATAGATTTAAGGATGATTTAAGGGTGTTAAGACCATTAACAAGTTTGCTAAAATAGTTAAAATAAAAGGCTACAAAAGAAAGATCGTTATGATAATAATGATGTCTTTATCATCCAATCCATAAATATCAACCGTCCATCCATCAATCTACTAATTAAGCCACAAATAAACTTGGCTTGCCCTAATTAGGGCGTTGGACACCCTGAGTGTTACAAATCCAGGCTAGAGGCTAAGCCTAGGGCTTAGCCCTGGAACTACCTATACCTGTACTGAGATTTCTAGGGCTTAGCCCTGAAACTACCTATACCTGTACTGAGATTTCCTAGGCTTAGCCCTGGAACTACCTATACCTGTACTGAGATTTCTAGGGCTTAGCCCTACAGCGAATCGATGTCCATACAACAATATTATTTTTGGTCTGTGGCTGTGGGCCTGGGGTGGGCGACGCACATACACACACAGGTCTACCCATTCGTCGGGGACCCACTGATACACTACTATTACTAATATTACTTTTATTACCCCACTATTACCACTATTACTAGTATTACTATTACTACTATTACTATTACCATTACTACTATTACTATTACCATTATTAGTAGTACGCTTACTACTACTACTATGACTACTATTACTATTATTACTATTACTATTACTATTAATACTATTATTACTCTTACTACTATTATTACTATTACTTTTACTATTATTACTATTACTTTTACTACTATTACTATTACTATTATTACTATTATAATTACTATTACTACTATTACTATTACTACTATTCCTATTACTACTATTACTATTAATTACTATTACTATTATTACTATTACTACTATTACTAGTATTACTATTACTATTATTACTATTACTATTACTACTATTATTACTTTACTACATTACTATTAACATTAGTTACTATTATTATTATGACTATTATTACTATTAATATTACTATATTACTATTACTACTATTAATTACTATAACTACTATTACTATTACTACTATTAGTTACTATTACTACTATTACTATTACTATTAATATTACTACTATTACTATTACTATTACTATTACTACTATTACTATTACTACTATTACTATGTTACTATTACTATTACTATTAATATTACTACTATTACTATTACTATTACTACTATTACTACTACTAATACTACTATTACTATTACTATACTACCATTAATATTATTACTATTACTATTACTACTATTATTATTACTACTATTACTGATTTTATTACTACTATTATTATTACTACTATACTATTACTATTATTATTACTATTACTATTGTTACTATCACTACTATTACTATGACTACTATTGCTATTACTATTATTATTATTATTACCTTTACTAATACTACTATTACTACTATTACTTTTAGTTTTTACTACTATTACTAATATTACTATTACCGTACTACTATTACTACTGTTACTATTACTATTATTACTACTATTACTACTATTACTACTATTACTATTACTACTATTACTATTACTATTAATATATAAGCATTACTACTATTACTATTACTACTATTACTACTATTACTAGTATTAATACTATTAGTATTACTACTACTACTATTACTATTACTACTACTATTACTACTATTACTATTGCTACTATTACTACTATTACTATTGCTACTATTACTACTATTACTATTGCTACTATTACTACTATTACTATTGCTACTATTACTACTATTACTATTGCTACTATTACTACTATTACTATTGCTACTATTACTACTATTACTATTGCTACTATTACTACTATTATTATTGTTACTATTACTACTATTACTATTGCTACTATTACTACTATTACTATTGTTACTATTACTATTGCTACTATTACTACTATTACTATTGTTACTATTACTACTATTACTATTGTTACTATTACTACTATTACTATTGCTACTATTACTACTATTACTATTGCTACTATTACTACTATTATTATTGTTACTATTACTACTATTACTATTGCTACTATTACTACTATTACTATTGTTACTATTACTACTATTACTACTACTATTACTACTATTATTACTATTACTACTATTACTACTACTTACTACTATTACTATTACTATTACTACTATTACTACTATTACTACTATTACTATTGCTACTATTACTACTATTACTGCTACTATTACTACTATTATTATTGTTACTATTACTACTATTACTATTACTACTATTATTACTATTATTACTATTACTATTGCTACTATTACTACTATTACTATTGATACTATTACTACTATTATTATTGTTACTATTACTACTATTACTACTAAATAAATGGTGGTGTAATAAGTCAAGTTACGGCACATGTATGAAGATTTTATTTCAGTGATTATGTCCGTTTACTTCCTTCATGTTTTTAAAAAGATATGATATGAGTTTCTTATTTGTGAAGAGTGTATAGAAAGGCAAAAACCTCACCTCTGAACCATTTTACCTTTATGAAGGAAATCATAATTACCCGACTCTCTGAACGACTTTGATGACAAGTCGTGACAGTTACAATGGTCCAAACAATAATGGTACAACAACAAACTACAGCAATAATAGTAACAATAACGGTCTATTTATCTTCCTATGTGCAACACATTTCTACTTATTGTTTATACACGTACAGTATATACAGTGTTGTATCAGATTCCGTACATCCGTCTGATAGAGGAAGGCAATGATAATGGTTGGCATGCACACTTAGATTGTGTAAGAACGCCACATGACACACCAATTACACGCCAATGGCACACCAATGACACATCAATGACACGCCAACAACACACCAACAACACACCAATAACACACCAATGAAACACCAATGACACAAATGACACATCAATAACAGGCCAATGACACACCAATGACACAGGAATAGCACACCAATGACACATCAATAACACACCAATGACACGCAATAACACACCAATGCCACACCGATGACACACCAATAACACACCAATGCCACACCAATAACACATCAATGACACATGACATACCAATAACACATCAATGACGCACCAATCATACCAATGATACACCAATAACACTTCAATGACACACCAATGACACACCAATAACACACCAATAACACATCAATGACACACCAATAACACACCAATGACACATCAAAGACACAACAATGACACACCAATAACACACCAATGACACACCAATAAAACACCAATGATACACCAATGCCACACCAATGCCACACCAATAACACATCAATGACACACCGATGACATACCAATGATACACCAATGACACACAAATAACACCAATGCCACACCAATGACACACCAATGACACACCAATGACACACCAATGACATATGTATTCACACTGAGTTGCAGTTTTCACGTCACCACTGTAAAGCAAACAATATTATCTAAGATAACGTCTCATCTAATATATAACAATAACAACATGGCAGAGATCAAAGGAATTTTGCTGCTTTGAAATAAATGTTGCTGTCAGTGTCAGTGAGATATATTACGATTGTTTTACTTTAATTCATAATGTAGCTGGAAATCTAAACCAGTATGTGACAAAACAAATATTTAAAACAAAACAAAACAAAAAACAAAACAAAAAACAAAGAAAACAAGAACAAAAAAACAAAAAACACAAAACAAAACAAAAACAAAAGACAGGACACAAACTTCTCTAGGTTTGGAGGACTTTGTGAATATATGATGTGCGAACTCAACACGGGACCCGGAACACAGGCCCCTGCTAAACATTCTAGGAAATGACATTAAATAATAGTATTATAAAAGCCCCAGAGGAACAAAGACTAGACAAATACAAGGGATACACAGAAAAAAAAATCATGGCCACCATGGGGGTCGAACCCACGACCTCTGCGTCGGCACCCATCGCCTCACTATAGGGAAAAAAGCGAGCTACTGACCCTCAATTAGCTTGTGTGGTAGCGCGCTTTTCTTTTCATGGCGAGGCGAACACTGCATTGGATAACATAGCACTAGCACTAGCACTGTCAGGATATATTCGAACCCAAACGCTTTACCCAAGGCCGACTGCCAAACCACTGGACTTTTTTTCTTCAGAATTGAAATGCACTCCCGTCTACCATGTGCGGTGATCTTAGGTGAATCAAGATTATATATATTTTGTTACACTGGAACTTACCCCATTTACCATGTGTGGTGATCTTAGGGTGAATCAAGATTATATATATTTTGTTACACTGGAACTTACCCCGTTTACCATGTGTGGTGATCTTAGGGTGAATCAAGATTATATATATTTTGTTACACTGGAACTTACCCCGTTTACCATGTGTGGTGATCTTAGGGTGAATCAAGATTATATATATTTTGTTACACTGAAACTTACCCCGTTTACCATGTGTGGTGATATCAATCACATGATGAATTAAGAGGAAACTGCAAGATGAACAATGTGCAACAGAGTGAAAGTGAAACGAAAGGAAAGAAAACAAAAATGTAATAGTGTAGGACCTACCAGCAACACCCACAAACCACTAGGCTATTGACAATCTGACATGACTACCGCTGGCAGTCACATAATACATACAAGTACATAAGTAAAGTTCCTTCAAGGTCATTAAGGCCCATGGAGCCGGAGCTTATCCCAGTTTCAATTGCATGAAGCGGAACATGTGACAATAATCAACTCCGGACCAGGACGCTAGTCTGACGCAGATTTTACTCCTAAGCTAGTGCCTGTACCCATTTGCACCTGTGTAGAGTGGGGGTGGGGGTGCGTGCTAAGTGTCTTTCCCAAGGAACACAAAGTCAGACGTAGCTTTGCTACTATTAAGATTCGAACTCTATACCTCATGATTCCTAGTCCGGCAGCCTAACTGCTCAGCCGTCGACGCCACACATAGTAATAGTATCAATTCTTGTAATTAAAAATAAGAAGAAGTAGAAAGGTGCTTGAATTCACACTTGGTTTTGTACAGTGTTTTTTTCCTGAGAAGGTGATGAATAACCTCTTTAGCAATGCCAAAGTTGAAAGTTAGAGTTAGAGCCCATCTATCAGGTTGGCAGGAGAGTCACAACAACAAAAACATCTTATTTCTACTTATTGCCTCCTGCTGCCACTGTTTCTTCTTTTTGTCTGTGTTACAACTGACAAATCACTGCCAATGAAAAAATCTTCTGTGTGTTTTTAAAACCTGGAGAAAATCAGAGACATGGCTACATACAGCAAAATGTTGTTAAAACCTTCAAATCACTGCCAACTTGAAAAAAATGTTGTTAAAAATCTTAGAAAATCAGAGACATGGCTACAATACAAATCACTGTCAAAATGTTGTTAAAACCTGGAGAAAATCAGAGACAAAATCAAATCACTGTCAATGAAAAATGTTGTTAAAACCTTCAGAAAAATCAGAGACATGGCTACAACTACAAATCACTGCCAATGAAAAAATCTTCTGTGTATGTTGTTAAAACCTTCAGAAAATCAGAGACATGGCTACAACTACAAATCACTGCCAATGAAAAAATCTTCTGTATGTTGTTAAACCTTCAGAAAATCAGAGACATGGCTACATCTACAAATCACTGTCAATGAAAAAATCTTCTGTGTGCACAAAACCTTCAGAAAATCAGAGACATGGCTACATAAGTACAAATACTGTCAATGAAAAAATCTTTCTGCACAGAAAGTAAGAAAATAAGTAGGTAAGTAGGCTAGGTAAGCTACAAATCACTGTCAATGAAAAAATCTTCTATATGTTGTTAAAAGTAAAGTAAGTAGAGTAGGTAAATAAGCAACAATCACTGCCAATAAAAAAAGTAGGTGAGTAAGTAAAACCTGAAGTAAGTAAGTAAAGGTACATACAGTAAATCACTGTCAAGTAACAATCAAGAAGGTTGTAAGTAAAACCTGGAGAAAATCAGAGACATGGTAAATAAGTACAAATCAGTGAGTAAATAAATAAGTAACAAGTAAGTAAGTAGGTAGGCAAATAAGAAAATCAGAGACATGGCTACATAAGTAAACAAGTCAATGAAAAATCTTCTGTAGTGTATCTAAAACCTGAGTAGGTTGGTAAATAAGTAAGAGGTGGGTAAATAAGTAAGTAGGTGTAAATGAAAAAATAAGTATGTAGGTAAATAAGTAAATAAGTAGGTAAATACAAATAGGTAGGTAAATAAGTAAGCATGTTGTTAAATAAGTAAGTAGGTAGGTAAATACAGTAAGTAGGTAATAAAAAAGTCTGTGGTAAATAAAAGTAGGTCAGAAAATCAAGTAAGTAGGTAGGTAAATAAATAAGTAGGTAATAAAAAAATAAGTAGGTACAGAAATCAAGAAGTAAACAGGTGCATTTTAAGTAAATAAGTAGGTAAAAAAGTAACTAAGTGGTATGTAAGTAACAATTATGTAAGTAAGTAAGTAGGTAAGTAAGTAGGTAGGTAAATAAGTAAGTAGGTAGGTAAATAAGTAAGTAGGTAGGTAAATAAGTAAAAAGTAGGTAGGTAAATAAGCAACAATCATGTAAGTAGGTAGGTAAATAAGTAAGTAGGTAGGTAAATAAGTAAGTAGGTAGGTAAATAAGTAAGTAGGTAGGTAAATAAGTAAGTAGGTAGGTAAATAAGCAACAATCAAGTAAGTAGGTGGGTAAATAAGTAAGTAGGTAAGTAAATAAGTAAGTAGGTAAGTAAGTAAATAAGTAGTAAGTAAATAAGTAAGTAGGTGGGTAAGTAAGTAAGTAGGTAGGTAAATAAGTAAGTAGGTAGGTAAATAAGCAACAATTATGTAAGTAAGTAGGTAGGTAAATAAGTAAGTAGGTAGGTAAATAAGTAAGTAGGTAGGTAAATAAGTAAGTAGGTAGGTAAAATAAGTAAGTAGGTGAGTAAATAAGTAAGTAGGTAGGTAAATAAGTACGTAGGTAGGTAAATAATGTAAGTAGGTAGGTAAATAAGTAAGTAGGTAGGTAAATAATGTAAGTAGGTAGGTAGGTAAATAAGTAAGTAGGTAGGTAAATAAGTAAGTAGGTAGGTAAATAAGCAACAATTATGTAAGTAGATAGGTAAATAAGTAAGTAGGTAGGTAAATAAGTAAGTAGGTAAATAAATAAGTAGGTGGGTAGGTAGGTAACAACTAAGTAGGTAAGAAATAAGGCAACAATATGTAAGTAAGTAGGTAGGTAAATAAGTAAGTAGGTAGGTAAGTATAAGTAAGTAGGTAGGTAAATAAGCAAGCAAGCAATGAAGTAAGTATGTAACTAAGTAAGTAGGCAAGTAAATAAAGTAAGTAGGTAGGTAAATAAGTAAGTAGGTGGGTAAAAATAAGTAAGTAGGTAAGTAAATAAGTATAAGTACAAGCAACAGTAAGTAAATAAGTAGGTGGGTAAATAAGTAAGAAGGTAGGTAAATAAGTAGTAGGTAGGTAAGTAAGTAGGTAGGTAAATAAGCAACAATTAGGTAAACAAGTAGGTAGGTAAAGTAAGTAGGTAGGTAAATAAGTAATAGGTAAGTAAATAAGTAAGTAGTAAGTAAATAAGTAAATAGGTAGGTAAATAAGTAAGTAGGTAGGTAAATAAGCAACAATTAAGTAAACAAGTAGGTAGGTAAGGTAAATAATTAACAATGTACATATAGTAACAAAAAAGTATGTAAGATAAGTAACATAGGTGGGTAAATATATAACATTAAAATGTTAGGTAAGTAAGTAAGTAGGTAGTTAAATATGTAACATCAAAAGTTAGGTAAGCAACACAACATCAACAATGTTAAGTAAGTACACAACATCAACAATGTTCAAGACAAACAAACAAGCAAGCAATGAAGTAAGTATGTAACTAAGCAAGCAGGCAAGCAAGCAAGCAAGTAAGTAAGTAAGGCAGTAAATAAGTAATATTATGTAAATAAATAACTAGGTAATGTAAGTAAGAACAAGATAAGTAAGTTAAGTAACAACATCAACAAAGTTGACTGGATAAATAAGTAACAAGCAAGTAAGTAAGTAGGTAAATCAACAAGTGAAGTAAGTAAGTAAGTAAGTAGGGTGCCACAAGTAAGTCAACAATGTTGAGGTAGGTAAACACATTAAAAAGGTAGGTAAGTAAGTCAGTAAGTCAGTCAGTACGTATTACAGGGTTCCACAACATAACATCAACAATGTTGACTGAGTAGAAGTAAGTAAGTAAGTTCCACAACATAACATCAACAATGTTGAGTTGGTGTCTACAACAATTAAGCAAGTAAGGGTTCAACAACATAACATCAACAAGTAAGTGGTGTCTAAGTAAGTAAGCACATATGTAAGTAAATAACATGTAAAGAGGTAAATGACTGGTAGACTATAGAACATTAACAATGTTCTGTATAAACAACATGACATTAACAATGTTCAACACATTAGACTACACAACATCAACAATGTTCTGTATACATTAACAACAACATCAACAATGTTCTGTATACACTACACAACATCAACAATGTTCTGTATAGATAACACAACATCAACAATGTTCTGTGTAGATAACACAACATCAACAATGTTCAATATAGACTGATGTCACAACATCAACAATGTTCTGGGTAGACTACGCAACATCAACAATGTTCTGTAAAACATTAACAGGGTTCACAACATAACATCAACAATGTTGACTGATAGACTACACAACATCAACAATATTCTGTATACATAACATCAACAATGTTGATTGCTGTCTACAACACAATAACAGGGTTCCACAACATGACATCAACAATGTTGACTGATGTCTACAACACATTAACAGGGTTCAACAACATAACATCAACAATGTTGACTGATGTTTACAACACATTAACATGGTTTCACAACATGACATCAACAATGTTGACTGATGAGTACAACACATTAACAGGGTTCCACAACATGACATCAACAATGTTGACTGCTGTCTACAACACATTAACAGGGTTCCACAACATAACATCAACAATGTTGACTAGTGAGTACAACACATTAACAGGGTTCCACAACATCACATCAACAATGTTGACTGGTGTCTACAACATATCAACAGTGTTCCCTGACATAACATGATCCCTGTTCTAACTACATGCATTTAAGAGAATCGCATATACGACAGCATGTCTCACTTTCAACTGCATTCATAACACTGCCCCCACTATCTAACACATCTACTTAAAGTTCACCACCCCAATCGTCCGCTTAGATCATCACAATTTTTGCATCTAAAAAAGAAGCGCCCTAAGACAAAATTTCTGAAATGTTCTTTCACCTTTTCAGCCCCAGCTATATGGAATTCTTCATCAGTTAAATAAAACTAGAAATAGTACAACCCTTCCTTCCTTTAAACAATCGCTTAAAACAAAGTTCTTCCACTTCACTTTAGTCTCCCATAATGTTTAACTTATTAGCATTTTCTAAAACCTGTGTTACGGGTTTGGTTGGTGTTTTATTGATGTATGGTATCTTTAACACTGTGATATATATGTAATTATTCTTAGATCTCTTAGTTTGACTTCTTTAACTATTATTATACTTTTAAATACAGACTTTTAAAACTGACATTTAGATCTATCATAGGATGTGGCACCTGCAACGTGTGTGTGTGTGTGTGTGTGTGTGTGTGTGTGTGTGTGTGCGCGGCATTATGCAGGTATAGGGCCATCTTGTAATTAGCACACATCGTCATTTAGGTACTGTTCATCTTAATTGTAACATTCTTCATGTATGCAGATGTCATGATTTTATAGTAATCGTAAATATTGATTACATTATAAAATATAAGCTATTTTATGATGTATGTCTTGGCCTTTGTAAAGCGCAACTGAGCATGACCCTCATGGATAGGGGCACTATATAAATTTTGCATTATTATTATTTATTATTACTATAAATATAACAAACACATCAATAAGCATATAAAAAAATTGACATCAGCTTTGTTTGATTGAAATTTACTCTATCAAATATCATAGGACTGTCTTGTCTTAGTGTGGTACTAGCATTTTATATATTTTTTATAATTAAAGCAGTTACTTAAAATTTACAACCACAGTATAGAAAGGAAAGAATTCACAACCTCAACCAAAAGGAAAACAAGATAAAAAAAAAAAACTAAGAAGGATTATTATGTTTTATCAATTTATTCATCAATTATTGAAACCAAACGAAAATTCATTGTTTGATTTCTCATAGTTAAAATAATTCTTTTGGACTTCCATATCAACTGAGTGGTGTGATTGTGTATCATTGTCAGTAGTTGGTGTTTGAATTGACTCCTCACGATTTTCACTGTCAGGCAAATGCTCTGAATCATCACTTTCATTGGCATGAAATCCAAACAGAAAGGAATTGTCTGAAGGCACATATCTAAATGTGGGATTATCATGAGTACTGTTGACACTGTCCTCATCAACAGCTGGCTTGTTGCCAAGGGGAAATAACTTTGCTGAATCAGTCTGAGTGTTGATAAGAACTTCATTGTCTGCTCTGGATGTTGATGGTGCGTTACAGATGATTGGATCCTGGGTTCCACATGAGTCAGTGTCATGTTGGGATCCCAAATTCAATTTGCTTAACGAGATAGTGGGTAAATTTGTGTTGTGTGAATGCGAATCTTGCTTGGTGTGACTCTGGCGAAGGAACCGAGATTTTGAGTGGCCCTTGCAGTTGACGGAATTCTGGAATCTTGAATGCTTCATGGCTGTTCAAAACAAAACAAACAAAACAGAAAAAAGATAAATACATGATTTTATTAGTAACCTTTAATTAATATTAATTCTTTTCCTCTATATATATTATATTGGTAATTTTGAGTTGGTTGTTCTTTGTGTGTGAAAGGCTCTATATATTGCCAGGCCACAAAGAGTAACCATATTTTAAAATGATCCCAAGATTGTTTTCATTTCAGGATTTCTTATACCAGATGAGACGTTTGATCTAGGAAAATGTCAGTGTTTCTCAGTCTTTGAGTACAATTTTTATTGACCTAAGCCGCTATTTTCAACAGGTTTTATGATTAAAAATTTGGAATAGTATTGCATGATTTTGCTACAAATCTTTGATTACAACAGCACTAAAGCAAGATCTTTTATAAAAAAAGAAAAATTTTGTAACCTTGATTTTTGTTCATGAATGCATGAGTGCTAAGTCAAAAAAAAGAAATATCAAGTTTGTTACCTTTGAAAGACTTCTTCTCCCATCTTTCATTTTCTTCCGATAATCTCCAAGAGCATTCCTCATCACTTGTCTCTTTTTAACCATAGGAGCTTTTTGTGCTCCGCAAAATTTTTATCAATCTCACGGTTTCTTGTGCTGTGAATAGGGGAAAATTGCATCTTTGATAACAAGAGAATAGTCAATGGATGGAACCAAATTTATATCATACAATACATCAGGCAACTATACAATACATCAGGCAACTATACAATACATCAGACAACTATACAATACATCAGGCAACTATACAATACATCAGACAACTATACAATACATTAGACAACTATACAATACATCAAGCAACTATACAATACATCAGACAACTATACAATACATCAGACAACTATACAATACATCAGACAACTATACAATACATCAGACAATTATACAATACATCAGACAACTATACAATACATCACAACTATACAATACATCAGACAACTATACAATACATCAGACAACTATACAATCAAGACAACTATACAATACATCAGACAATTATACAATACATCAGACAACTATACAATACATCAGACAACTATACAATACATCAGACAACTATACAATACATCAGACAATTATACAATACATCAGACAACTATACAATACATCAGACAACTATACAATACATCAAACAACTATACAATACATGAGACAACTATACAATACATCAGACAACTATACAATACATCAGACAACTATATAATACATCAGACAACTATACAATACATCAGACAACTATACAATACATCAGGCAACTATACAATACATCAGACAACTATACAATACATCAGACAACTTTACAATACATCAGGCAACTATACAATACATCAGGCAACTATACAATACATCAGGCAACTTTGCCAAAAGCTAGAGGAAAACGTTACGTTACATACAGTGGAAACTGCGATAAATCAACTCGCTTGTTGGCTTTTTGGTTGTCATCAACTCCTGCTTGTATTAAATATGAACTTTAGACTACATCAACTACTCTGAGACTAAAACCCGCTTAAAATCAGCTTCAAAATCTAAATCACATGGCCATGAAGAAGCTCCATTGTTTAAAAAAAATGTAATTAAAAACTGCATTTTACATCGAACACGTAACCTAGAGGAATGTAGACTAGCACATGCCTATAACATATCAGTGTATCATTGGCTATAGAGTATTGAGAACTGGGAAAGGATGGTGTATGTAATGTATTCTTACATTTCCAACAATAGGCTAGGCTCCACCCTCGTAGGGCTACAATATATACCAACCGCACACATACTGTCAGTCTTTACCCTTGACCCGCTCTACAATTAAGGAAATATGTAGGCAGAGGCAAGATCTACAATATCGATTGATTTTAGAGACGGTCATTTAATTTAATTTTAGATTTTTTTTCAAGGAAAAAGTCCTGCGTCATGATCTATTCTTATTCTTATTGTGTTCACTATGTCCAAAGACAGTTTATAGTTCATTTACTGTTTTGCCACAAGAGAGAACAATTCTTCTTCTTGTTGGACTTGCGTGCAAAACAACAATTCAATTCAATAAAACTTTATTGTCCTCATAAAGGCACATTATCTTTATTCGCAACAATCTATAAAATACACATTATGTATATTGGAATAAAGAATTTACGTGTATAATATAAATATTATAGAAATAGATAGTAGTCAATTAATTAAATGAGAATGCATAATTTGTTAATATGAATATATATATATATATATGACGAAAAAACAACAACAAATAACAAACAGAAAATTAAATGCCGGTACACCTCTTTAAAATCAAAATTGTATTTTAAACAGTAAGTGATTAAATTCAAAAGCATGAAAAGCACTGACACTAATACTCAAAACTTGAGCTAGCGACTTACTTAGGAAGAAGAATTTTGTTTCTTTTCTATCAAGACCAACGATATCAGTATTAAGCATTTGGCACAGGATAGACTTTTGGTGTTATAGAGTGTAATAGAAGTAGAAGCTGTACAATCACCTCGTCACGGTGGATAAAGGAACACTTCGGTTATGAGAACTCTAAACGGCTGTAACATAATTTTATATATATATATATATAATTTAAAAGTCACAGGGGATTCGCCTCGCGTCATGGAGCCTTGGTATGGTGAAGAAAATAATGCCCAAAACGAGCTCTAAATTTGAAGTCAGGAACGAAGTCTTACACTTACACGCAACCAACGAATACTGGCACATGTTAGTTGCGCATTTTTTATGGCTGGTATGATGTCATGCTGTCTGAATTTCTATCGACCATTCCCCACACTCTTCAACAACCTAGGGCTAAGGAAAGAAGGGCTGGTTAGGTGTGAACTTTTTTTAAGGAGTCATAGGTGTGCTAAGCATAGTCTGCTCTGAATTGGGGGGAAGAGGGGAGGTATGATTAACTGATTTAGTTTACAATGTACGATTGGACAGGGTTTAACAGGTGACAGCCATGAGATAACACAAACAGACACTGTCACACTGCAGATAGCCCAACGCAAAGAGAAGGAAACAGACCCTGTGACTCCAAGCGGTGGCCACTGCATTACAATGTAATGTACGAAAATCTTCGTCTAACACTAAAACATCCAGCAAAAAAAAATGTACCTTGTCTTGATGATGGTGACTGCATATGTAAGCCTGTTTCAAGTTGGTTTATGCACCATAGTAACTCACTTGCAAAGTTGTCGACCTGCTAAGAAAGAGAAAGAGAAAGAGACAAAATGTCACAGTACCTTCCAAAGATCCGGGCAAAATTAAATATAGCCCTAAAACTAAAAATAAAATATTCTTGCAAAATTGACCTAGTGTTGGAGAAGTCGAGGACGAACATGAACCCTGATCAGGAAATTTTGATCTACGAGGCTATGGTGGCATTTACTGGGTGTCTTGTTTTCAAGAAGTACATATGCGACAATCCGTCACCGTGAGGAATAAAAGTTTGGTGTTCTGCTGATCCGCACAGCGGATATCTTTTCAATTTCGATGTTTATGTTGGCAAGTCAACTGTCCCCCAATGCCAGATGGGCAGGGCCATCGTGTGATTTTTTTCAATGGGAGAGCCCTACCTTGACAAGAATCAACATTTTTATTTTGACAATTATTTTGCGAGTGTGATTTCGCGACTGACCTCCTCGAACGGGTTACCTATGCTTGTTCGACGATTAGGAGACCTCTCGGAAGGGCTGGCCTAAAGAGTTCAAGAACCTGAAGCTGAAAAATCAGCCACAGAAACATGTGTACGCATGCGCCAGGATGGCAACCTTGTCGCAACCTTTTTCCATGACAAAAGGCCAGTGCACGCGTCTTATCAACAAATGCCCAACCCACAATGTCAACGACCCAACGCAACTTTCCGTGGACAGGTCAACTTTGACCTCCCGACCCCTGTCCTCACCTATAATAAGAGTATGGGTGGGGTTGATCTACATGATCAGCTGAGATCATACTACCCCATCGGAAGACGAAGCAGAAAATGGTGGCGATGCTTGGTATGGTTCTTGTTGCAGGTCGCCATCATCAATGCCTATGTTGTCTACAAAAAGCTGCAGATTGAACAGGGGCGTAAGCCCATGACCAATCTGGAATTTTACCTGGATGTAATGCAGCAACTGAAAGGATACGTCAAATCAAGAAAGCGATCTGCCAATGAGGTACCTGCTGCCAACTGCGTCACCATTCAGGATCACGCAATGCATCAACCCACTCGGCTCTGCGGCCATAAAAAAGCATAAAATACCTTCAAAATAAACGTCGTGCCCCAGCTAACAGAGTACACTTGTGTAAAGGACACTGCTTTGCAGCATTCCTCCAAAAATTTGAGAGCTTGACTATTTTTTAATAAATTATGAGAGTAAATAGAATTTTTTAAATTTAATTTTTGTGTGTGTGTGTGTGTTTGTGTCTGTTTTGTATAAAAATTAGCATGCAGGACATTACAAAAATATATTAAAACACAGAAAAATCATTTCTCAATACATTGCACTTTGTTTCATGAAAATACACAAACAAATGTATTTATGGTGAATATGTTTCCATCACGTTACAATTTGTACGGAGTTATGCCCCTTTGGTTGGACATTCAGGTGGCAAAATTTCTGAGGGCCTGGGATTAAATGGGTTAATGACATTTTGTTGCTCAAACAGAGGTATACAATGTTGGCCCCATGGAATTAATGGCCTCATTTGGACCAATAGTAATTGTAACTGTTCTTTGACTTTGGCCCATCTCTATATATATATATATTGATAAAAATTGTATTGTCTCGCTGTTTAGTAAAACAGGTTTGGTGCTGTCTAGGCTACTCAAAGGCTAGATAGTACAGGACTGGATGTGACTAGCTAGATCTACCTTACTATGACAAACTTTGTTGTTTGAAAAAAATTCACCTCTTGTCTTAGCTCCATGGACGCCATCATGTAGATTTTCTAGACTTCTACAAAATAGGAAAAAGAAACTAGTAGACTAGATTTCAAATGTAGCCTAGAGAGACTAAATCTGGATATAATAAATAAGAGAGATCATATATATCGGCACTCCTTAAGATGTGATGTCCAGCTTTACCCAAAAATAAATGTAATTTAAAACAGTGGCCAGGTGGTGTTTCTCATGCCAATAGTACTATCAGATAGATCTTTAATCCCCCCATAGACCGCCACCTCCACCCCCCCCGTTTTTAAATAGGTTCTTCTTTACCAGGTGTCCATGTCACCAGGGGACCCCCCCCCCTATTTTCAATTATTAATAATTGACGAAAATGTGGCTGGCCAACCATTTCTGGGTCAAACGGGACATCTGGAGTACCAATATCTATTAGATCTAGCGATAATCTAGATGCGTGATTTATTTGGAGCTGGGTTGTTTTGTTGGGTTTTTTTAAATCTTGGATATCAAGTCTTAGTCTTCCAGTCTTCCTTCCAGCCTTCAATTCGGTGTCATCAGTCGAGTCCGCCTTGCTTCTCTACATTCTTGACGAGAGATATTTAAATTACTCTCTAGAATCTAGTAAATTCTAAACATTAGTAGTCTAGATCTAGATCTAAAACGTTTAAACAAATTATTCTAGATTCCTTGATGAAACTCTAGATCAAAACAAATGACCGATCGTCGATAGACTGAATAATAATATAGTTTTCACTGTTTTCAGTCGTTATTTTGCTGGCATTGCTGTGAAAATGTGACTGTGTATAGGTAGGTGTGTGTTCAAAGTTGGTCGAAATTTCATAGGAGTGACGTCCTTTTCACGAGCCGGTTGAAAAACGTGAGGTTTATATTTATAATACACTACCGGCACATCTATAAAATTACCATAATTAATTATTGTTTTGAGAAAGGGCACATTCGAGGGACACACATTTTTCTCAAAATGGTGTCTAGATGTATGTCCAGGCCACGTGGATGAAACTTCTATATCTAGCTGATAAATTTAAATTTTCATTATTATTATTATTATTATTATTATTATTATTATTATTATTATTATTATTATTATTTATTATTATTATTATTATTATTATTATTATTATTATTATTATTATTATTTTATTATTATCATTCTATTATCATTTTTATAATTATCCTTATTATAATTGTTATTTTTGTTCTTGTACTACCGTAGGAGTAGCAGTAGTAGTAGAAGAGTAGTAGTAGTAGTAATAGTAGTAGTAGTAGTAGTAGTAGTAGTAGTAGTAGTAGTAGTAGTAGTAGTAGTAGCAGCAGTAGCAGTAGCAGCAGCAGCAGTAGTAGTAGTAGTAGTAGTAGTAGTAGTAGTAGTAGTAGTAGTAGTAGTAGTAGTAGTAGTAGTAGTAGTAGTAGTAGTAGTAGTAGCAGTAGTGTACGCAGACAGACAGCACACATGCATACACATGGA
>JAXRKP010002405.1:0-32500 GCA_037039925.1 Doris montereyensis
CTCTCGCTCTTTTTTCACACCCCCCCCCTCCCCTGCTACGTTTCTTAACATCACTGTCTTTTTCTTTCTTTCTTTCTCCTTTATGTTTTTATTCTGACATCACATTGTGTGATGTCGGAATTGTACTGAATCTAGATTCTAAATATTTCTCGTTTGTTGTCTGACGAAGATTTGCCACCGAAACGTCACGTGTTTTGCTCTGTCTTTATTGGCGGGTTACATCACTTATTGTCATATTTCGCCTAGTAGTAGTATAGTAGCAGCAGTAGTAGTAGTAGTAGTAGTAGTAGCTGTTGCATTAGTAGGAATAGTAAATGTAGTAGTAGTAGTAGTATTAGTAGCAGCAGCAGCAGCTGCTACTACTACTACTACTACTACTACTGCTACCTGAATAGTAGTAGTAGTAGTAGTAGTAGTAGTAGTAGTAGTAGTAGTATTAGCAGTAGTAGTAATAGTAGTAGTAGTAGTAGTAGTAGTATTATTAGTAGTAGTAGTAGTAATAGTAGTAATAGTAGTAGTAGTAGTAATAGTAGTAGTAAGCTTATTAGTAGTAGTAGTAGTAGTAGTAGTAGTAGTAGTAGTAGTAGTAGTAGTAGTAGTAGTAGTAGTAGTAGTAGTAGAAGTAGATGTTGTTGCTATTGTTTTTGCTATTGTGTATTTACCCGTTTTGGTAAAAATCACGTTAATATTGAACACTTGGGAAATAATTATTTGCTGGTATTAATTTGTGCGATTGCTTTCAGCTGAATGGTGCCAACACACAAGGAAGAATATTGCAGACAATGGTGGACTGAAGGAAAGTTTTAGGTGAGATGTACGTTCTATCAATATTGACACTAATACGCTAACACTGTCTTGTGTATGTAGATGCAAAAAGTTTAACGTTGACTTTGAAGAAACAAATTTGAAATGTAACTATCAATGAATACAGAAATCATCGTGTGTATCCCATAACTTGTCTTATGTTGGTTGGTGAAGTTATTTTTCGGGATTTGCCTGATTGCGCTTCTTCCTTTAGAATTAAGATTATTACTTTTAAAAACACCAAGCAAGACGTTTTATTGTATTTGGTACTATAATTCGCTCTGAAATTGTTCATCATGAAACCAATTATCAAATGCTTCATGTTTAATGTTCAGTTTGCATATACATTACTCTATACTTTGTTTTATTTAGTTATTTTATATTCTGAGTCTTTATCCTTTATTTACAATATGTAGTAAATTAGTAGTACATAATATGTAGAAAACAGACGAACCGTTGAGAATTCACGTAGTTTAAGATTGAATTCGTTATAAAACATCTAAAAGCTCAGCTTTACGTGGATTATTGCAAGACAGAGATTGTTACGTTATTTTCTTTTTTTTATTGTTCTTATTAATATTATTATTATTCATAATATCATTATTATCCTTTTTTATTTGTATTATGATTATTATTATTATTGTTATTATTATTATTATTATTATTATTATTATTATTATTATTATTATTATTATTATTATTATTATGATCATTATTATATTATTATTACTATTATTACGATTATGGTAAGTATTATTATAATTGTCAGCATTATTGTTATTATTATTATTATTATTATTATTATTATATTATTATTATTATTATTATTATTATTATTATTATTATTATTATTATTATTATTATTATTATTATTATTATGATTTCTTCTTCTTATTATTATTATTATTATCATCATTATTTTTATTATTAGCATTATCCTCTTCATCATCATCATCATTATTATTTTCATGATTATTAATATATTATCCTTATTATTATCATCTTTATTATATTATCGCTGTTATTATTACTATGTGATGTTATTGTTACAAAAATATCGTATATGATTATATTGAATGTCTTGTCAATTTTTAGGCTTACAGAAAATGGGTCTCAAACCAAGGAAAAGGAAGAGCCGCTATTGCCAGGAGTCACATTTAATCATAACCAAATTTTTTCATCAGATTTGCACAAGTAAGTATGAAATGAATTCGCTACAATTTTGATATTCAATCTTTTACCCAATTATAATTTGTTCCTCTAATATTGTCTGTATAGTTATCAAATTATGACGTTAAAATTGTCATTCCTAGCGTTCCAGCACATGATCCCAGTTTTTGTCTAGTTTATATCTGTGCAAGAGTTTTCGTTAAATACCATCATCTTCATTGGTTTCCGTGTTTTTTATTAAAAAATTTGGTTCAAAGTTTTTTACTTGGTTTTAAAATTCAAGAAGACAGCGAATCCTTGCCGTTATTGTATTGAGGACACCAACAGCGAAAATCAAGCATTTGTTAGACACCAACAACGAAAATCAAGCATTCATTGTGACACCAACAAGGAAAAGAAAGCATTCATTGTGATACCAACAACGTCATGATAACTGCTTTCCTTTAGTGCCGGGCGTTAACCGGTTCCAGAACCGGTTCTCCAGAACCGGTTGAGATCAAACCGATTCTTTCCAATTAGGAGAACCGCCGGCGGTTCCCCAGAACCGCTGGCGGTTTGGCAGTTCCAGGACCGCTGGCGGTTTAGCAGTTCTAGGACCGCTGGCGGTTTGGCAGTTCTAGGACCGCTGGCGGTCTCGAACTCGCTGACTGTCCTCGGTTCTCAGTTTCAATTGCACCTTCCAGCGGTTCTACGTTTCTTTTCGCTTACTCCCACCACTCCCACCCACCCGTTATTACACACGCACTTTTATTACACGTTATTACACACGCACTTTTACTTCACCCACCCCGTTATTACACTTCCACCCGTTATTTACTTCACCCACCCCGTTATTACACACGCACTTTTACTTCACCCACCCCGTTATTACACATGCACTTTTACTTTTACCCCGTTATTACACACGCACTTTTACTTCACCCACCCCGTTATTACACACGCACTTTTACTTCACCCACCCCGTTATTACACATGCACTTTTTACTTCACCCACCCCAATCTACCCCGTTATTACACACGCACTTTTACTTCCCCACCCCGTTATTACACACGAACTTTTACTTCACCCACCCCGTTATTACATAATGCACTTTTACTTCACCCACCCCGTTATTACACATGCACTTTTACTTCACCCACCCCGTTATTACACACGCACTTTTACTTCACCCACCCCGTTATTACACACGCACTTTTACTTCACCCACCCCGTTATTACACACGCACTTTTACTTCACCCACCCCGTTATTACACACGCACCTTTTACCACCCCGTTATTACACACGCACTTTTACTTCACCCACCCCGTTATTACACACGATCTTTACTTCACCCGCGTTATTACACACGCACTTTACTTCACCCACCCCCTCTTGTTATAACGTTACGCCACGCACGACAATCTTCACCCTCATCACTTATTACACACGCACTAATATTATTATGCGGGGATGGTTATTAGGATCACAATCATTCATCATTACTTCACCCACATTATCTTGTTATGTTACGTCATTTAATGACAATCGCTCCCCCACCCATCACACATGCCCGTGATCATATTATTATGCGGGGATGGGGAGGTGAGGATCGCGTGTCATTCATCAACGCCTTGGACGATTCCATTATCTCCATTAAGTGGGGTAAAATTTCTTAAATTACACCCCACCTCTCCTCTCTCTCTCTCTCTTGAGTCTCTCTCACACGCACACATCACTTCTCTCTCACTCTCTCTCTCTCTCTCTCTCTCTCTCTCTCTCTCTCTCTCTCTCTCTCTCTCTCTCTGGACTCTGCAACACAGCACTGACTGTCGGCGTAGGTCCCTCAGTTCTCACAGTTCTCGGTTCTCACAGTTCGCTGTTCTCACAGTTCACAGGTTCTCACAGTTCGCGGTTCTCACAGTTCACGGTTCTCACAGTTCACGGTTCTCACAGTTCACGGTTCTCAGAGAATCGGAATCGGAACCGATTCTCGCGGTCTCGGTTCCACAGTTCACGGTTTCACAGACCGCGGTGGTTCTCAAAGTTCAACTTTGGAACCGAACTGAATCTTTCGAACCGATTCTCACGTCATGATCTCAGTCCCTTCCTTTGCCCCGTCATGATGAACCGCTTCCGAAAAACTTGGAACCGCTCGGCACTACTTTCCTTCCTTTGCCACGTCATGATAACTGTTTTCCTTCCTTTGCCACGTCATGATGACTGTCTTCCTTCCTTTGCCACGTCATGACAACTGCTTTCCTTCCTTTGCCACGTCATGATGACTGTTTTTCCTTCCTTTGCCACGTCGTGATGACTGTCTTCCTTCCTTTGCCACGTCATGACAACTGCTTTCCTTCCTTTGCCACGTCATGATGATTGCTTCCCTTCCTTGCCACTTCATGATGATTGCTTTCCTTCCTTGCCACTTCATGATGATTGATTTCCTTTCCTTTCTTTGCCACCTTTGCCAATTGATGATGTTTTCTTTCCTTTCCCGTCATGATGATTGCTTCCCTTCCTTTGCCACGTCATGATGATTGCTTTCCTTCCTTTGCCAGGTCATGATGACTGATTTCTTTCCTTTCCCACTTCATGATGACTGCTTTCTTCCTTTGCCAATTGATGATGATTGCTTCCTTTCCTTTCCCACGTCACGATGATTGTTTCCCTTCCTTTGCCACGTCATGATGACTGCTTCCTTCCTTTGCCAGGTCATGATGACTGATTTCCTTCCTTTGCCACGTCATGATGACTGCTTTCCTTCTTGCCACATCATGATGACTGTCTTCTCCTTCCTTTGCCACGTCATGACAACTGCTTTCCTTCCTTTGCCACGTCATGATGACTGATTTCCTTCCTTTCCCACTTCATGATGACTGTTTTCCTTCCTTTGCCACTTCATGATGACTGTCTTCCTTCCTTTGCCACATCATGACAACTGTCTTCCTTTTCCTTTGCCACGTCATGATGACTGTTTCCTTCTTTTCCCACTTCATGATGATTGCTTCCCTTCCTTTGCCAGGTCATGATGATTGCTTTCCTTCCTTTGCCACTTCATGATGACTATCTTTCCTTCCTTTGCCACTTCATGATGACTATCTTCCTTCCTTCCCACTTCATGATGACTACTTCCCTTCTTTTGCCACGTCATGATGATTGTTCCCTTCTTTTTCCAATTTCCTTTCCCACTTTTCATGATGATTGTCTTCCCTTCCTTTGCCACTTCATGATGATTGGTTTCCTTCCTTTCCCACTTCATGATGAATGCTTCCTTCCTTTCCACACTTCATGATGATTGCTTTTCCTTCCTTTCCCACTTCATGATGATTGATTCCTTTTCCCACTTCATGATGATTGCTTTCCTTCTTTCCCACTTCATGATGATTGATTCCCTTCCTTTCCCACTTCATGATCATTGCTTCTTTCCTTTCCCACATCATGATGACTATCTTCCTTCCTTTGCCACATCATGATGGCTATCTTCCTTCCTTTCCCACTTTATGATGACTACTCCCTTCCTTTGCCACGTCATGATGATTGCTTCCCTTCTTTTTCCCACTTCATAATGATTACCTCCTTCTTACCACTTCATAGTGACTTCTTCGCCTCCACTAATTGATTGCTTCACTTCCCACTTCATGATGACTACTTCCCTTCCTTTCCCACTTCATGATGATTATTTCCTTCCTTTTTCCCACTTCATGATAATTGGTTTTTCACTACTTTCCCACTTCATGATGATTGATTCCCTTCCTTTCCCACTTCATGAGGATTGATTCCCCTTCCTTTGCTAGTTCATGATGATTACTTCCTTCCTTTCCCACTTCATGATGAATGCTTCCCTTCCTTTCCACTTCATGATGATTGCTTCCTTCCTTTTCCCACGTCATGATGATTGATTCCCCTTTTTCCACTTCATGATGATTGCTCCATTCCTTTCCCACTTCATGCTGATTGCTTTCGTTCCTTTCCCACTTCATGATCATTTCTTCTCTTCTTTTCCCACATCATGATGATTGCTTCCCTTCCTTTGTCACGTCACGATGGCTGCTTCCTTTTCTTTCCCACGTTATGATGACTACTTCCCTTCCTTTGCCACGTCATGATGATTGCTTTCTTCCCTTTGTCACGTCATGGTTCCTGCTCGGTCTTGGGATAACTGTTTGCTCTTGCCTTGCCACGTCACGATGATTGTTTGCTCTTGCCTTGTCACCTCGAGATGATTGTTTGTTCTTGCCTTGTCACCTCGAGATGATTGTTTGCTCTTGCCTTGTCACCTCGAGATGATTGTTTACTCTTGCCTTGTCACCTGGAGATGATTGTTTGCTCTTGCCTTGTCACCTGGAGATGATTGTTTGCTCTTGCCTTGTCACCTCGAGATGATTGTTTGCTCTTACCTTGTCACCTGGAGATGATTGTTTGCTCTTACCTTGTCACCTGGAGATGATTGTTTGCTCTTACCTTGTCACCTCGAGATGATTGTTTGCTCTTACCTTGTCACCTCGAGATGATTGTTTGCTCTTACCTTGTCACCTGGAGATGATTGTTTGCTCTTACCTTGTCACCTCGAGATGATTGTTTGCTCTTACCTTGTCACCTCGAGATGATTGTTTGCTCTTACCTTGTAACCTCGAGATGATTGTTTGCTCTTACCTTGTCACCTCGAGATCATTGTTTGCTCTTACCTTGTCACCTCGAGATGATTGTTTGCTCTTACCTTGTCACCTCGAGATGATTGTTTGCTCTTACCTTGTCACCTCGAGATGATTGTTTGCCCTTGCCTTGTCACGTCGCGATGATTGTTTGCCCTTGCCTTGTCACGTCGCGATGATTGCTTGCTCTTGACTTGTTACGTCACGATGATCGTTTGCTCTTGACCTGTCACGTCGCAATGGATTGCTTTTCTCCCTTTGCCACGTCATGATGACTGCTTCTCTCCCTTTGCCACATCATGATGATTACTTTCCTCCATTTGCCACGTCATGATGATTGCTTTCCTCCATTTGCCACGTCATGATGACTGCTTCTCTCCCTTTGCCACGTCATGATGATTGCTTTCCTGCCTTTGCCACGTCATAATTCCTGCTCGCTCTTGCGATAACTGTTTGCTCTTGCCTTGTCACGTCGTGATGATTGTTTGCTCTTGCCTTGTCACGTCGCGATGATTGTTTGCTCTGGCTTTGTCACGTCGCGATGATTGTTTGCTCTTGCCTTGTCACGTCGCGATGATTGTTTGCTCTTGCCTTGTCACTTCGTGACGATTGTTTGCTCTTGCATTGTCACGTCACGATGATTGTTTGCTCTTGCCTTGTCACGTCGCAATCATTGTTTGCTCTTGCCTTGTCACGTCGTGATGATTGTTTGCTCTTGCCTTGTCACGTTCCGCTGATTGTTTGCTCTAGCCTTGTCACGCCGCGATGATTGTTTGCTCTTGCCTTGTCACGTCGTGGTGATTGTTTGCTCTAACTTTGTCACATCGTGATGATTGCTTGCTCTTGCTTTGTCAGGTGAGGATGAATGCCATTCCTTGATTTTGTCACATCACGATGGCAGCTTGCCATTGACTTTGTCACGTTACGATGACTGCTTTCTCTTGCTTTGTCAGGTCAAAATGAATGCTTGCCCTTGATTTTGTCATGTCACGATGACTGTTTGCCCTTGACTTTGTCGTGTCACGATGAATGTTTGCCCTTGACTTTGTCGTGTCATAATGAATGCTTTCCCTTGATTTTGTCACCTCACGATGACTGTTTGCCCTTGATTTTATCACCTCACGATGACTCTCTGCCCTTGATTTTATCACCTCACGATGACTCTTTGCCCTTGATTTTGTCACCTCACGATGACTCTTTGCCCTTGATTTTATCACCTCACGATGACTCTTTGCCCTTGATTTTATCACCTCACGATGACTCTTTGCCCTTGATTTTATCACCTCACGATGACTCTTTGCCCTTGATTTTATCACCTCACGATGACTGTTTGCCCTTGATTTTGTCACCTCACGATGACTGTTTGCCCTTGACTTTGTCACATCACGATGACTGCTTGCTCTTGCTTTGTCACGTCGTGATGATTGCTTGCTCTTGCTTTGTCAGGTCAGGATGTCAGGATGAATGCCATTCCTTGATTTTGTCACATCACGATGACTGTTTGCCCTTGACTTTGTCACGTCACAATGAATGCTTGCCCTTGATTTTGTCACCTCACGATAACTCTTTGCCCTTGATTTTGTCACCTCACGATGACTCTTTGCCCTTGATTTTGTCACCTCACGATGACTCTTTGCCCTTGATTTTGTCACCTCACGATGACTCTTTGCCCTTGATTTTGTCACCTGACGATGACTGTTACATACAAACATACATACATACATACATACACACATACATACATACATACATACGTACATACATACATGCATCAACAAACATACATACATCCATACATCCATGACCAACATAATTACATATATACATCATGACCAGCATACATACATACATACATACATACATACATACATACATACATACATACATACATACATACATACATACATACATACATACATACATACATACACACATACATACATACATACATACATACATTACTACATACATGCATGCATACATGTACCCAAAACCAACATACATACATACATATGTACATAATAGATACATGCATGCATGCATCCATACATACACACATACATACATGCACACATAATCACATACATACATGCATACATACATGTATACATACATGCATATACACATACATGCATACATATATAAATACTGTCACATGCCTACATATTTACAAACATAACATCAAAATTAAGGCGGGGTTGATTTCCTGTAGTGAACATTGTTTCGTTTGTATTTATCAATGCAACTTATGTGTAGATGTATTAGACAGGGTGAGCTGAGTTGAAATATCTGGTTATTGTTTTCTTTTCTGATCGCTCCGATTGCTGTGGACACGACCGCAATCTTTGATTTGCCCCAAAACTTTACCACGTTCAGTATCGATAGGCATCTACATTTCTTGACAAATTTATTTCAAACGTATCACACCTGTTTTGATACCTTATCTACATTTATTCATCACATCAGATGTTTTATTGTTTTTTATTCTTTGTCTTTTTTATTCTTTAGATTATTTTTATATTTGAATTATTTTTTTTAGATAAAAAAAGCAAAAAAAGTATATTGGTTTACCGCACTATTGATTTACCTACCTTTGAATTTTTATATATTTCACCTAAAATCTTCTTAATTTAAGGTAAATTTGTTTTTAATTTACATGCATTGATGCATTTTTTATATTCTTCAAACAGAAATTGTGATAACACAAGTATAATTTCCTTCTTTTTTGTAAAGGATGAATAAAGATGATTGAATTGTGATGAAGTGAATTATCAGTAATTTTTGTTTTTATGAATTTATGAAAATAACATATATATTTATGAGAACAGCCCAAAAATATGCATTAATATCATACAAAAAAAACATTTTCACAAAACTATAACACATAGTGAAAAAAGCACATCATAACCCCCCCCTCCCACTTCCTACTCATCATTTAAAACAAATTGCATGAAGACACGTTGAGAAACAAACAAGTAAATATACTATAATGAACAAAAAAACGACATTTTGTTAAAAAAAACAACTCGTGGCCTGTATAGTTTCTAAACAATTGTGTATAAATTCCCAGAGAATCGATAATGGGCATCTTTTATGATATCATTGTAACTGCTCTATCCATTAGTGTCATAGACTAGATTTATCCAATTTCGGCAAAAAATGGCTTTCCCAGTCCCCCCCCCCCTTCGATTCATTTATACCCTTGTACTCCGGGTGGGGCATAGGTCACAAATGAGGTCTCTCCACTTCACTCTGTCCTGTGTATCTCTGTTTCGATCTAGGAAAGGTCGAGCTGCCGAGCTTTCTGCAAGGTTGACCTCCTCCATGTTGTCTTTGGTCTCCCTCAACCTCTCTTCCCTTGTGGATTCCATTTTAAGGCCTGACGCGTTATGTTTTCTGATACTTTTTCTAAAGGTGTGTCCAACCACCCCCCCCCCCCCATTTCCTTCTCTTAATGTGTACTTCTACCCGTTCTTGATGTGACTTTCCCCAAGGTTCTTCGTTTGTAGTTTTATCAAACCATTTGATGTGTAGGATTTGTTTCAGGCATATGTTAATAAATGTTTGAAATCATCCTCTTGATGTTTTAGTGGTGCGCCATGTTTCATTGGAATACAGAAGGACTGATTTTATGTTTTGTGTTCAAAATACCAATTTTTATTTTTAAGGATGCGGCCTGTGAATTCCATTCCAAAATAGTCTTAGGTTCCTAAATGCTGTTGTCGACCCCCCCCTTGATTAATTACGAAATATTCATTTTTTATGGCTTTCATCACAGATACAAACTGGCGTTCCATTCTGGATACATACATACATACATACATACATACATACATACATACATACATACATACATACATACATACATACATACATACATACATACATACATACATACATACATACATACATACATACATACATACATACATACTGTAATATGACATCATCATTAAGATTGCACTCTTTTACATGTTTTCTTTTTCTATGTTTGCTTTTACAGATTTTTTGTGAGCTTGAACGTGACGCCAGCATCATCTACAGCATTAGAGCAGATCCTCACAGCTCGGGGCGCTACAGGTAGACCAAACTTAATTATGAATGGAATTGGCATTGACTTTATATTTCACACTGATAAACATCAAATCCGTGTGAAAGACAATCAAAAGACACGCAATACACAAACCAGTAATCTA
This sequence comes from Doris montereyensis, assembly GCA_037039925.1. Lineage (NCBI taxonomy): Eukaryota > Metazoa > Mollusca > Gastropoda > Nudibranchia > Dorididae > Doris > Doris montereyensis. Next base: position 10,805 of record JAXRKP010002405.1, read on the forward strand.
TTACAAGCATGTTACGCGTCGGCTGTTCATTGGATCAAAGTAATTGAGACTGACGTCACACAGGGTATTATCCCAATATTTTTAATTACTAAAGTTTTTGTAAATGGCATGTTAGCTGAATCAAAATTTTACTTATAAAAGGGGAAACAATGAAGTTTATCTTATGTTACCCATCTCTTCTGGTAGAATTTTTTCTCTCAAATTGAATTGAATTGACTTGAATTGAATTGAATGGAATTGACTTGAATTGGATTGAATTGACTTGAATTGAATTGAAATTGAAATTGAATTGACTTGAATTGGAATTGGATTGAATTGAATTGAATTGAATTGACTTGAATTGCCTTGACTTGAATTGAATTGACTTGAATTGAATTGAATTGACTTGAATTAAATTGAATCAAAGGTCAGAGTACAAACCATCGCAGACCTGACACTTCTACTCGTTTTTCATCCTCACACACAGAGCCATCGGGCCGATCCAGAACTCAGAAGATTTCAGCGAAACGTTCCAGTGTAAACCAGGTACTCCCATGAGCAGGGTCAACAAGTGCAAACTTTGGTAAACAACAGACCATGAACAGATTGCCGTAGGGTTGGACCCTTCCATGACGATTTTTATGGTGGGGAAGGGGGTGGTTTAGGTATGTACAAAAAAAAATGATTGCACACCATGGGACGTCCAAGTAAATACTACTGGCTACTAATATAATCCAATTAATCAGATCATTATAAATACTTTGATTCACAATAGAGATTTGATTTGATTTGATTTACCCACAAATAAGGTATTCTCGGGGTTTTTGGTAGGATTTTTTTATTTTGTCTAGACTTCCTGTAAACAGCCAAAGGATCTGTAATGCGTACAGAGTGTTGTGATCTGCACATGGAACCTTCTTTTTATCGTCCATCTCCCATAGGGGTAGATAGACCTATCTGGACGAAGGGAGGGTGGGGGGGGGGTAGATTATGTTCGAAAAATCTCGAGAAAATTGCGGAACCGTTCGTGGTGTTCGAACCCACTACTTTTTGGTTGAGAGGCCGACACCTTGCCCCTGTATTACCGAGTCGCCCTTATCCCCCTCATAATAGAGTTCAGGCCAATTACTTTGTTATTAGCCCATTGTAATCTCCCCCCCCCCTCACAATAGAGTTCAGGCCAATTACTTGGTGATTAGCCCATTGTAATCTCTCCCCCCTCATAATAGAGTTAAGGCCAATTACTTGGTGATTAGGCCCATTGTAATCTCTCCCTCCTCATAATAGAGATCAGGCCATTATTTGGTGATTAACCCATTGTAATTCCTCCCCCCTCATAATAGAGTTCAGGCCAATTACTTTGGTGATTAGCCCATTGTAATCCCCCCCTCATAATAGAGTTCAGGCCAATTACTTGGTGATTAGCCCATTGTAATCTCCCCCCTCATAATAGAGTTCAGGCCACTACTTGGTGATTAGCCCATTGTAATCTCCCCCCTCATAATAGAGTTCAGGCCAATTACTTGGTGATTAGCCCATTGTAATCTCCCCCTCATAATAGAGTTCAGGCCAATTACTTGGTGATTAACCCATTGTAATCTCCCCCTCATAATAGAGTTCAGGCCAATTACTTGGTGATTAGCCATTGTAATCTCCCCCCTCATAATAGAGAGTTCCCCCTCATAATAGAGTTCAGGCCAATTACTTGGTGATTAACCCATTGTAATCTCCCCCCCCCCTCATAATAGAGTTCAGGCCAATTACTTGGTGATTAACCCATTGTAATCTCCCCCTCTCATAATAGAGTTCAGGCCAATTACTTGGTGATTAGCCCATTGTAATCTCTCCCCTCATAATAGAGTGGCAGGCCAATTACTTGGTGATTAACCCATTGTAATCTCCCCCTCATAATAGAGTTCAGCCACGAACACAATTGGTGATTAGCCCATTGTAATACAATGCAAAATCTTCCCATCCTTTTAATAAAGTGTGACGGTTGTCACCGAGTTCATTGAATAGGAATGTCTACCAGTTCTGCCTGTCTTTAGGCGGTGGCAAGGGGAAAGAAAAGGCGGGTAATTAAAGTATCGGGGAAAGGATCTCCATCATCTCAGAGGAAAAACGAACACAATTAAGAGTGATGAAAGAATAGCTATTTTTGTTGTCATTGATATGTTTTGTTAGAATGCAAAAATGTTCTTCTTGTTCTATTTAGAATGTTGGGATGTTTGTTGTTGTTGAGTTGTTATTGAACTGGCGATATTGACGCTTACACCGTCAGTGAAAGCTACCTCAACCTTAGACAGTAGGGAATATTGTTGTTGTACAAGCAGCTTGTTCTAAGAATGAAGTATCTCAGAAAGGTAGTGGGGAAGAATGAAAAGAGATAAAAATCAGAAACGTCAACATTGAGAATCAAACCAGTCAAAGAGAAGAAGAAATATCTAATATGTAGTCATAAAGTGTTCTATCTAGAATGAAAACAATACCTATATGTAGTCATAACGTCTTGTTCTATTTAGAATGACAACATCTATATGTAGTCATAACGTCTTGTTCTATTTAGAATGACAACACCTATATGTAGTCATAACGTCTTGTTCTATTTAGAATGACAACACCTATATGTAGTCATAACGTCTTGTTCTATTTAGAATGACAACACCTATATATATAGTCATAACGTCTTGTTCTATTTAGAATGACCAACACCTATATGTAGTCATAACGTCTATCTAGAATGACCAACACCTATATATAGTAGTCATAACGTCTTGTTCTATTTAGAATGACCAGAATTTATATGTAGTCATAACGTCGTGTTCTATTTAGAATGACCAACACCTATATGTAGTCATAACGTCGTGTTCTATTTAGAATGACCAACACCTATATGTAGTCATAACGTTGTTCTATTTAGAATGACAACACTATATGTAGTATAACGTCTATTTGGAATGACCAACGTCTTGTTCTATTTAGAATGACCAACACCTATATGTAGTCATAACGTCTATTTAGAATGACCAACATCTTAGTTCTATTTAGAATGACCAACATCTATATGTAGTCATAACGTCTATTTGAATTCTATTTAAGATTTAGAATGACCAACATCTATATGTAGTCATAACGTCTATTTGGAATGACCAACATCTATATGTGAGTCATTGTCTATTTAGAATGACCAACATCTATATGTAGTCATAACGTCTATTTGGAATGACCAACACCTATATATAGTCATAACGTCGTGTTCTATTTAGAATGACCAACACCTCTATGTAGTCATAACGTCTATTTAGAATACCAACACCTATATGTAGTCATAACGTCTATTTAGAATGACCAACACCTATATATAGTCATAACGTCTATTTGGAATGACCAACACCTATATGTAGTCATAACGTCGTGTTCTATCTACAATGACCAACACCTATATGTAGTCATAACGTCTATTCTACAATGACCAACACCTATATGTAGTTATAACGTCTATTTAGAATGACCTATATGTAGTCATAATCATATGTAGTTATAACGTTATTCGGAATATCTATATGTAGTCATAACGTCTATCTAGAATGACCAACACCTATATGTAGTCATAACGTCTATCTAGAATGACCAACACCTGTATGTAGTCATAACGTCTGTCTAGAATGACCAACACCTAGATGTAGTCATAACGTCTATCTAGAATGACCAACACCTATATGTAGTCATAACGTCTATTTAGAATGACCAACACAGTCTGTTATCACCTTGTCAGCAAGCTCTAAAGATGCACAGCTTAATGGCAAATTATCAAGCAATGATTTGTAGGCAAGCTGACATCGCTCAACCAGAAATTCATGAGCCCCCATGTCACGGTTGGACAACAAGTCATAATGGGATTTTATACATCAACTGGTGTACAGATTTGTTTCCTCAGCAGCTTGTTGATATTCTGTATGACAATCAGACTGCCAGTGAAGAAGAGAGAGCAACAGATGATGATTTTCAAGAAGAAGAGATCCGAGAAGAGCAATCTGGAGAGGAAGATTCGTTAGATTCTGATTCAAATTCAAGTGACGAAGATGAATGAATGTTAGTATATGCACATTTGACAAGTCTTGGCACACTGTTAGAAAATACTACACCCTGAATGTTATTTTTCAATGTGCATTTTTGTGCAAACTTTCTTCTGTATTCCTCATATTATCTACTTTCAAAATAAAGGAAAATGAGAGTTTGGCGAAAATGCTAATATGGGGTGTGGGGTTACAGAAAAAAAAAAAAAAAGAAAAAAAGTTTAGAGCACAAACACATGTGCCTTATGAAACCTAGATAATAGGGGCAGGTTTTGAACATTATCACCATCAATTCTTGCATTTCATTATTTTTAGAAATAATTAATTTGGTATTTAAAAATAAAAAATAAATCCGAAAATGTCGTTTTTTCAACTGTTATACATCAACTGGTTGCCTTACACTGGATATATTAAACTATATGACATATGAAATGAAAGATAATTTTCTTCCGATCATTTTGAGTTATTGTATGTCCATATTCTGAGTTTTATAACCATAGTAGGTATTAAAACGTGTCAATGTTTAATAGAATGCACTTAATGACCTTTCAAGGGTCATAACTCTTTAACGTGCAACTTTTTTTTATGCAAACTTTTTTTCTGTAAGCGTCACATAACCTACTTTTTGAAAATCCCAACGGCAAAAAATACCTAGCGGGAGGGGGGTACCAGTGGCCCCCGGACTATGTCTTCTTACGATACACCATGGTTGAGGATGACTCAAGAACAGTACACCTTCACCGTTGTACGCAATGTACCATCAACACACTCATCCAAAATATAATATATTTATCTTTAGTTATCTCTTCTTTAGTAATATCATGTTCCTGGGCTGCTTTCTATATCTCATTTCAAACAATTTGTTTGTTGTCATCATTAATTGATACTCAAGTCAAACATTGCACTCCAATGGCCACTCTGATAACAAATTTCCTACCTGTTGAGTAGTTGGCTTTGCGTGAAGACCCTGGGTTTCAAGTACATAACTTATTGCAATACGCTGTTCAAATAGGCGAAGGAGGAGACGGAGAAGAAAAAGAAGAAAAAGTAGTAGTAGAAGAAGAGGAAGAAAAAGAAGAAGAAGAGGAAGAAGAAGAAGAAGAAGAAGAAGGAGAAGAAGAAGAAGAAGAAGAAGAAGAAGAAGAAGAAGAAGAAGAAGAAGAAGAAAGAAGAAGAAGAAGAAGAAGAAGAAGAAGAAGAAGAAGAAGAAGAAGAAGAAGAAGAAGAAGAAGAAGAAGAAGAAGAAGAAGAAGAAGAAGAAGAAGAAGAAGAAGAAGAAGAAGAAGAAGAAGAAGAAGAAGAAGAAGAAGAAGAAGAACAAGAACAAGAACAAGAACAAGAACAAGAACAAGAACAAGAACAAGAACAAGAACAAGAACAAGAACAAGAACAAGAACAAGAACAAGAACACGAGAAGAACAAGAACAAGAAGAAGAAGAAGACTAGAACAAGACCAAGAACAAGAACAAGAAAAACAAGAACAAGAACAAGAACAAGAACAAGAACAAGAACAAGAAGAAGAACAAGAACAAGAACAAGAAGAAGAAGAAGAAGAAGAAGAAGAACAAGAACAAGAACAAGAACAAGAACAAGAACAAGAAGAAGAAGAAGAAGAAGAAGAACAAGACTAGAACAAGAACAAGAACAAGAACAAGAACAAGAACAAGAGAAGCAAGAACAAGAACAAGGAACAAGAACAAGAATAATAATAAGAAAACAGGAGCAGGAACAAAAGAACAAGAAAAATGCAGACGAGGAGCAAGAACGAGAACAAGAGCATTAAGACGAAGAGCAAAAACTTGAAATAGAACAACGACAACAAAAACAAATGTCAATGTGTTAGAACGGTAACAAGATCAAAAGAACCCTGGACAAGTACGAGAACAAGAAAACGAACAGCAGGAACGAGAATAAGAAGAATAAGAAGACAAAGAGCAAGAACGACAACAAGAGCTAACAGACGAAGAGCAGGATCGGGAACAAGGGCAAATGGACAAAGAGCAAGAACAGGAACAAGCACTAGAAGACGAAGAACAAGAACGAGAACAAGAACACGAAGACGAAGAGCAAAATCGGCAACAAGAATAACAAAACAAAGGAGAACAAGATAACGAACAGCAGGACCGAAAACAAGGAGATGAAGAAAAACAAGAAGATGAAGAGCAAGAACGAGAACAAGAAGAAGAAGACGAAGAGCACTTGACGAGAACAAGAAGAAGAAGATGAAGAGCAAGAACAACAACAAGAACAAGAAGACGGACAACAAGAAAGGGAACAAGAACAAGAAGATGAAGAGCAAGAACAGCAACAAGAGTAAGTAGACGTAGGAACAAGAACAGGAGAAAGATCAAACAGATGAAGAGCAAAAACGGAAAAAAGAAAACAAAAAGCAGGAGCGAGAACAAGAACAAAAAAGACGAAAATTATGAACAACTACAACAGAAATTAGACGAAGAGCATAAACGGGAACAAGAACAAGAAGATGAAGAGCCAGAACAGCAACAAGAAAACGAACAACAAGAACGGGCACAAGAACAAAAAGACGAAGAGCAAGAACAGGAACAAGAAGAATAAATCGAAAAGCAAAAATAAGGAACAAGAAAACGAACAGCAGGAATGATAACAATAACAAGAAAACGAACAGCAGGAATGATAACAATAACAAGAAAACGAACAGCAGGAATGATAACAATAACAAGAAAACGAACAGCAAGAACAGGAACACGAACAAGAAGACGAAGATCAAGAACTGGAACAGCAACAAGAAGAAAAGAGCAAGTACGAGAACAAGTACATTATGACAAAGAGCAAGAATGAAGGCAAAGACAAGCATGAGAACAAGTACATTATGCCAAAGAGCAAGCATGAGAACAAGTATATTATGATGAAAAGCAAGCATGAGAACAAATACATTATGACAAAGAGCAAGCATGAGACAAAACAAGTACATTATGAACAATTATGACAAAGAGCAAGCATGAGAACAAGTACATTATGACAAAGAGCAAGCATGAGAACAAATACATTATGACAAAGAGCAAGCATGAGCATGAGAACAAGTACATTAAGACAAAGATCAAGCAAGAGAACAAATACATTATGACAAAGAGCAAGCATGAGAACAAGTATATTATGACAAAGATCATTAGCAAGAGAACAAATACATTATGACAAAGAGCAAGCAAGAGAACAAGTACATTATGACAAAGAGCAAGCAAGAGAACAAGTACATTATGACAAAAGAGCAGAGCAAGCATGAGAACAAGTACATTATGACAAAAGAGCAAGAGAAGCAAGCATGAGAACAAGTACATTATGACAAAGAGAGAGCAAGCATGAGAACAAGTACATTATGACAAAGAGAGAGCAAGCATGAGAACAAGTACATTATGGCAAAGAGCAAGCACAAGAACAAATATATTATGATGAAGAGCAAGAACAAGAAAAGGAAAAGGAAAATAACAAGAAAATAAAGACGAACAACGACAACAACGGCAACAAGAACCAGAAGACGAAGAGCAAGAACGAGAACATGAAAAGAAGACGAAGAGCAAGAAGAGAACATGAAAAGAAGACGAAAGCAAGAAAGAGAACATGAAAAGAAGACGAAGAGCAAGAATGGGAACAATAACAAGAAAACAAAGAGCAAAAAAGAGAACAATAACATGCAGATGAAGAGCAAAAACAATAACAATAACAATCAGATGAAGAGCAAGAACGGGAACAGAAAAAAGAAGACAAAGAGCAAGAACGGGAACAGAAAAAAGAAGACAAAGTGCAAGAACGGGAACAGAAACAAAGAAGACAAAGTGCAAGAACGGGAACAGAAACAAAGAAGACAAAGTGCAAGAACAGGAACAGAAAAAAAAGAAGACGAAGAGCAAAAACGAAAACAAGAACGAGAAGAGCAAGAGTAAAAACGAGAACTATAACAAGAAAACGAAGAGCAAGAACGGAAACAAGAACAAGAAGGCGAAGACCAGAACGGGAACAAGAAGAAGAAGAAGACGAAAACCAAGATGAGAATGATAACAAGAAGAGAAAGAGCTAGAACGGGAACAAGAAAGAAGAGGAAGAGCAAGAAGGACAACAAGAACAAGGAGATAAACAGCAAGAAGGACAACAAGAACAAGGAGATAAACAGCAAGAACGACAACAAAAACAAGGAGATAAAAGCAAGAACAACAACAAGAACAATAAACAAGAAACAAGAAAAAGAAGATAAACAGCAAGAACGATAACGAGAACATAAGATGAAAGAGCAAGAACGGGAACAAGAGGAAGAAGACGAAGATCAATAAAGTCAACAAAAACAAGAAGATAAAGAGCAAGAACGAGAACAGGGGCAAGTAGATTAAGAGCAAGTAGGAGAGAAGGAAATAGTAGACGAAGAACAAGAACGGGAATAAGAGTAAGTAGACAAAGAACAAGAACGGGAACAAGAGTAATAGATGACGAGCAAGATCAGGAACAATAGGAAAAAGAAAAGCAAGATCGGCAACAAGAACAAGTAGATAAAGAGCAAGACCTGGAAGAACAACAAGAAAACGAAGAACAATAAGAACAAGAACAAGGAAAGTAAGAACGGGAACAAGAGCTAGTAGACAAAGAGAAAAAACTACAACAGCTAGTAGACAAAGAGAAAAAACTACAACAAGAGCTAGTAGACAAAGAGAAAAACTACAACAAGAAGTAGACAAAGAGAAAAAATACAACAAGAGCAAGTAGACAAAGAGAAAAAACTACAACAAGAGCTAGTAGACAAAGGAATAAGAGCAAGTAGACAAAGAGCAAGAACGATGAAGAACAAGAAACAATAGGAAAGAGGCGAAAGAAGACAAGATCGGCAACAAGAACAAGTAGACAAGAGAACGAAGAGCAAAAACGAGAACAAGACCTGGAAGAACAAGAAAACGAAGAACAAGAACAAGAACGGGAACAAGAACAAGAAGACAAGAACAAGAAACAAGAAGAGAAGATCTATAAAGTCAACAAAAACAAGAAGAAGACTAGTAGACAAAGAGCAAGAAGTAGCTAGAGACGAAAGCAAGATCGGCAACAAGAACAAGTAGATAAAGAGCAAGACCTGAAGAACAACAAGAAAACGAAGACCAAGAACGCGAACAAGAACAAGAACGGGAACAAGAGCTAGTAGACAAAGAGAAAAAACTACAACAAGAGCTAGTAGACAAAGAGAAAGAACTACAACAAGAGCTAGTAGAACAAGAACGCGAACAAGAACAAGTAGACGAAGAGGAAGACAAAGAGATAAAAAAAACTACAACAAGAGCTAGTAGACAAAGAAAACTACAACAAGAGCTAGTAGATAAAAAACTACAACAAGAGCTAGTAGACAAAGAGAAAACTAGCAACAAGAGCTAGTAGACAAAGAGAAAAACTACAACAAGAGCTAGTAGACAAAGACAAGAACTACAACAAGAGCTAGTAGACAAAGAGAAAGAACTACAACAAGAGCTAGTAGACAAAGAGAAAAAACTACAACAAGAGGTAGTAGACAAAGAGAAAGAACTACAACAAGAGCTAGTAGACAAAGAGAAAGAACTACAACAAGAGCTAGTAGACAAAGAGAAAGAACTACAACAAGAGCTAGTAGACAAAGAAAGAACTACAACAAGAGCTAGACAAAGAGAAAGAACTACAACAAGAGCTAGTAGACAAGAAAGAGAAAGAACTACAACAAGAGCTAGTAGACAAGAGAAAGAGAAAGAACTACAACAAGAGGTAGTAGACAAAGAGAAAGAACTACAACAAGAGCTAGAGACAAAGAGAAAGAAGGTAGGAGAGAGCAAGAACGGGAAAACAAGAATAAGAAGAGGAGAAGCAAGAACAGGAATCAGAATAACAAGAAGAAGAGGAAGAACGACAGCAAGAACAAGAAGACTAAGCGCAAGAATGGGAACAAGAACAAGAAAACGAAGAGCGAGAATGGGGACAAGAAAGAGAAGACGAAGAGCAAGAACGGGAACAAGAACAAGGAGACAAAGAGAAAGGATGAAAACAAGAACAAGAAGACAAAGAGGAAAGATGAGAACTACAAGAAGAAAACAAAGAGCAAGAACGCGAATAAGAAACAGAAGAAGAAAAGCAGAAACGAGAACAATAACAAGAAAACGAAGAGCAAAAACGAGAACAAGAACGAGAAGAGGAAGAATAAGAAGGGGAACAAGAACAATAAGACGAAGAGCAAAACCGAGAACAACAACAAGAAGACAAAGAGCAAGAACGGGAACAGGACCAAGAAGAAGAAGAGCAAGACGAAAACAATAACAAGAGGATAAAAAGCGAGAACGGGAACAAGAACACGAACACGAAGGACAAGAACGGGAACAAGAACAAGGAGATTAACAGCAAGAACGTCAAGAAGAACAAGAAGACAAAGAGCAAGAACGATAACGAGAGGTAGTAGACGAAAAGCAAGCAGGAGAAAAAGAAATAGTAGACGAAAAGCAAGCAGGAGAAAAAGAAATAGTAGACGAAAAGCAAGCAGGAAAAAAAGAAATAGTAGACGAAAAGCAAACAGGAGAAAAAGAAATAGTAGACGAAAAGCAAGACCGGGAAGAAGAAATAGTAGACGAAAAGCAAGATGAGGAACAATAGCAAGTAAATAAAAGCAAGATGAGGAACAATAGCAAGTAGACTAAAAGCAAGATGAGGAACAATAGCAAGTAAATAAAGAGCAAGATGAACAATAGCAAGTAAATAAAGAGCAAGATGAGGAACCAAGTAAATAAAGAGCAAGATGAGGAACAAGTAGACTAAAAAGCAAGATGAGGAACAATAGCAAGTAAATAAAGAGCAAGATGAGAACCAAGTAAATAAAGAGCAAGATGAGGAACAAACAAGTAAATAAAAAAGAGAAGAAGAACAAGAAAAAGAAGAACAAGAAGAAGAAGAACAAGAAGACGAAGACTAAGAACTACAACAAGAGCTAGTAGGCAAGACACAAGAACGGTAACAAGAGCTAGTAGACGAAGGGCAAGAACGGTAACAAGAGCTAGTAGACGGAGGGCAAGAACGGTAACAAGAGCTAGACGAAGGACGAAGAACAAGAACAAGAGCTAGTAGACGAAGGGCAAGAACGGTAACAAGAGCTAGACGAAGGAACCAAGACGTAACAAGAGCAAGAAACAAGATCGAGAACAAGAGCTAGTAGACGAAGGAACGTAATAAAGAACGTAGTAACAAGAAGTAACAAAAGCTAGTAGACGAAGGCAAGAACGGTAACAAGATCTAGTAGACGAAGGCAAGAACGGTAATAAGAGCTAGTAGACGAAAAGCAAGAACGGTAACAAGAGCTAGTAGACGAAGGCAAGAACGGTAACAAGAGCTAGTAGACGAAGGGCAAGAACGGTAACAAGAGCTAGTAGACGAAGGGCAAGAACCGTAACAAGAGCTAGTAGACGAAGAACGGCAAGAGCTAGGACGAACAAGAACGGTAACTAGTAGACGAAGGGCAAGAACGGTAACAAGAGCTAGTAGACGAAGGGCAAGAACGGTAACAAGAGCTAGTAGATGAAGGCCAAGATCGAGAACAAGAGCTAGTAGACGAAGAGCAAGATCGAGAACAAGCACTAGTAGACTAAGGGCAAGAACGGTAACAAGAGCTAGTAGATGAAGGAGAAGAAACAAGATCTAGTAGACGAAGCAAGATCGAGAAGAAGAGCTAGTAGACGAAGGGCAAGATAACAAGAGCTAGTAGACGAAGAGCAAGAACCGTAACAAGAGCTAGTAGACGAAGGGCAAGAACGGTAACAAGAGCTAGTAGACGAAGGAGCAAGAATCGTAACAAGAGCTAGTAGACGAAGGGCAAGAATCGTAACAAGAGCTAGTAGACGAAGGGCAAGAACGGTAACAAGAGCTAGTAGACGAAGGGCAAGAATCGAGAACAAGAGCTAGTAGACGAAGAGCAAGAACCGTAACAAGAGCTAGTAGACGAAGGGCAAGAACCGTAACAAGAGCTAGTAGACGAAGGGCAAGAACGGTAACAAGAGCTAGTAGACTAAGGGCAAGAACGGTAACAAGAGCTAGTAGACTAAGGGCAAGAACGGTAACAAGAGCTAGTAGACGAAGGGCAAGAACAAAGAGCTAGTAGACGAAGCAAGGCAAGAGAGTAGACGAAGGGCAAAATGGACAACAAGAGCTAGTAGACGAAGGGCAAAATGGACAACAAGAGCTAGTAGACGAAGGCAAAATGGACAACAAGAGCTAGTAGACGAAGGGCAAGAACGGACAACAAGAGCTAGTAGACGAAGGGCAAGATGGACAACAAGAGCTAGTAGACGAAGGGCAAGATGGACAACAAGAGCTAGTAGACGAAGGGCAAGAATGGACAACAAGAGCTAGTAGACGAAGGGCAAGAATGGACAACAAGAGCTAGTAGACGAAGGGCAAGATGGACAACAAGAGCTAGTAGACGAAGGGCAAGAATGGTGTAACAAGAGCTAGTAGACGAAGGGCAAGAGAACAAGAGCTAGTAGACGAAGGACAAGATCGAGAACAAGATCTAGTAGACGAAGGACAAGACAAGGACAACAAGATCTAGTAGACGAAGGACAAATCGAGAACAAGATCTAGTAGACGAAGGACAAGAACGAGAAGAAGAGTTAGTAGACGAAGAAGGGCAAGATCGAGAACAAGATCTAGTAGACGAAGGACAAGATTGAGAAGAAGATCTAGTAGACGAAGGACAAGATCGAGAAGAAGATCTAGTAGACGAAGGACAAGATCGAGAAGAAGATCTAGTAGACTAAGGGTGAGATCGAGAACAAGATCTAGTAGACGAAGGACAAGATCGAGAAGAAGATCTAGTAGACGAAGGACAAGATCGAGAAGAAGATCTAGTAGACGAAGGACAAGATCGAGAAGAAGAAGGAAGGACAAGATCGAGAACAAGATCTAGTAGACGAAGATCGAGAAGAAGATCTAGTATAAGGGCGAGATCGAGAAGAAACACTAAGGGCAAGAACGAGTAACAAGAACTAGTAGACGAAGGACAAGATCGAGAAGAAGATCTAGTAGACGAAGGGCGATCGAGAACAAGATCTAGTAGACGAAGACAACAAGATCTAGTAGACGAAGGACAAGATCGAGTAAGAAGATCTAGTAGACGAAGGACAAGATCGAGAACAAGATCTAGTAGACGAAGAAGAGCAAGAACAAGGTAACAAGATCTAGTAGACGAAGGACAAGATCGAGAAGAAGATCTAGTAGACTAAGGGCAAGATCGAGAACAAGAGCTATAGACGAAGGGCAAGAACGAGTAACAAGATCTAGTAGACGAAGGGCAAGAACGAGTAACAAGAGCTAGTAGACGAAGGCAAGAATCGTAACAAGAGAGTAGACGAAGAGCAAGAACGGAAGAAGAGCTAGTAGACGAAGGCAAGAATCGTAACAAGAGCTAGTAGACGAAGAGCAAGAAGAACAAGAGCTAGTAGAGAAGGGCAAATGGCCAACAAGAACTTGTAGACGAAGGCAAGAACGGTAACAAGAGCTAGTAGACGAAGAGCAAGAACGGTAACAAGAGCTAGTAGACGAAGGGCAAGGTAACAAGAGCTATAGACGAAGGCAAGAATCGTAACAAGAGCTAGTAGACGAAGGCAAGAATCGTAACAAGAGCTAGTAGACGAAGGCAAGAATCGTAACAAGATCTAGTAGACGAAGGCAAGAATCGTAACAAGAACTAGTAGACGAAGGCAAGAATCGTAACAAGAGCTAGTAGACGAAGGGCAAGAATCGTAACAAGAACTAGTAGACGAAGGGCAAGAATCGAGTAACAAGAGCTAGTAGACGAAGGGCAAGAATCGTAACAAGAACTAGTAGACGAAGGGCAAGAATCGTAACAAGAACTAGTAGACGAAGGCAAGAATCGTAACAAGAACTAGTAGACGAAGGCAAGAATCGTAACAAGAACTAGTAGACGAAGGGCAAGAATCGTAACAAGAACTAGTAGACGAAGGCAAGAATCGTAACAAGAACTAGTAGACGAAGGCAAGAATCGTAACAAGAACTAGTAGACGAAGGCAAGAATCGTAACAAGAACTAGTAGACGAAGGCAAGAATCGTAACAAGAACTAGTAGACGAAGGCAAGAATCGTAACAAGAACTAGTAGACGAAGGCAAGAATCGTAACAAGAACTAGTAGACGAAGGCAAGAATCGTAACAAGAACTAGTAGACGAAGGCAAGAATCGTAACAAGAACTAGTAGACGAAGGCAAGAATCGTAACAAGAACTAGTAGACGAAGGCAAGAATCGTAACAAGAACTAGTAGACGAAGGGCAAGAATCGTAACAAGAACTAGTAGACGAAGGGGCAAGAATCGTAACAAGAACTAGTAGACGAAGGGCAAGAATAACAAGAACTAGTAGACGAAACAAGAATCGAGCTAGTAGACGAAGGTAACAAGAACGGTAACAAGAGCTAGTAGACGAAGGGCAAGAATCGTAACAAGAGCTAGTAGACGAAGGGCAAGAATCGTAACAAGAACTAGTAGACGAAGGGCAAGAATCGTAACAAGAGCTAGTAGACGAAGGGCAAGAATCGTAACAAGAACTAGTAGACGAAGGCAAGAATCGTAACAAGAACTAGTAGACGAAGAGCAAGAACGGTAACAAGAGCTAGTAGACGAAGGGCAAGATGGCCAACAAGAACTTGTAGACGATGGCAAGAACGGTAACAAAAGCTAGTAGACGAAGGGCAAGAACGGTAACAAGAGAAGAAGGCAAGAATCGTAACAAGAGCTAGTAGACGAAGGCAAGAATCGTAACAAGAACTAGTAGACGAAGGCAAGAATCGTAACAAGAACTAGTAGACGAAGGCAAGAATCGTAACAAGAGCTAGTAGACGAAGGGCAAGAACGGTAACAAGAGCTAGTAGACGAAGATGGCAAGAACGGTAACAAGAGCTAGTAGACGATGGCAAGAACGATAACAAGAGCTAGTAGACAATGAGCAAGAACGGTAACAAGAGCTAGTAGACGATGGCAAGAACGGTAACAAGAGCTAGTAGACAAAAGAGCAAGAACGGTAACAAGAGCTAGTAGACAAAGAGCAAGAACGGTAACAAGAGCTAGTAGACGATGGCAAGAACGGTAACAAGAGCTAGTAGACGATGGCAAGAACGGTAACAAGAGCTAGTAGACGAAGAGCAAGAACGGTAACAAGAGCTAGTAGACAAAGAGCAAGAACGGTAACAAGAGCTAGTAGACAAAGAGCAAGAACGGTAACAAGAGCTAGTAGACAAAGGGCAAGAACGGTAACAAGAGCTAGTAGACAAGGGCAAGAACGGTAACAAGAGCTAGTAGACAAAGGGCAAGAACGGTAACAAGAGGTAGTAGACAAAGGGCAAGAACGGTAACAAGAGCTAGTAGACAAAGAGCAAGAACGGTAACAAGAGCTAGTAGACAAAGGGCAAGAACGGTAACAAGAGCTAGTAGACAAAGAGCAAGAACGGTAACAAGAGCTAGTAGACAAAGAGCAAGAACGGTAACAAAGAGCTAGTAGACAAAGAGCAAGAACGGTAACAAGAGCTAGTAGACAAACGGTAACAAGAATAAGAAGACGAGAATCAAGAACGAGAATAAGAAGAACAAGAAAAAAAGCAAGAACAACAATAAAAACAACAAGACAAAGAGCAAGAACGGGAACAAGAACACGAAGAGCAAGAACGACAACAAGATCAAGGAGATAAACAGCAAGAACGACAAAGAAAATAGAAAAAGAAACAAAAAGCAAGACCGGGAACAAGAGCACGTAGACGAAAAACAAGACCGGGAACAAGAGCACATAGACGAAAAACAAGACCGGGAACAAGAGCACGTAGACGAAAAACAAGACCGGGAACAAGAGCACGTAGACGAAAAACAAGACCGGGAACAAGAGCACGTAGACGAAAAACAAGAACGGGAACAAGAGCACGTAGACGAAAAACAAGAACGGGAACAAGAGCACGTAGACGAAAAACAAGAACGGGAACAAGAGCACGTAGACGAAAAACAAGAACGGGAACAAGAGCACGTAGACGAAAAACAAGAACGGGAACAAGAGCACGTAGACGAAAAACAAGAACGGGAACAAGAGCACGTAGACGAAAAACAAGAACGGGAACAAGAGCAATTAGACGACGAGCAAGATTGGGAACAATAGAAAGTAGATAAAGATCAAGATCGGGAACAAGAGCAAGTAGATAAAGAGCAAGATCGGGAACAAGAGCAAGTAGACAAAGAGCAAGATCGGGAACAAGAGCAAGTAGACAAAGAGCAAGATCGGGAACAAGAGCAAGTAGATAAAGATCAAGATCGGGAACAAGAGCAAGTAGATAAAGAGCAAGATCGGGAACAAGAGCAAGTAGATAAAAAGCAAGGCCTGTAAGAACGACAAGAAAAAGAAGAACGTGAACAAGAACAAAAAGACGAAGAGTAAGAACAGGAAGAAGAAGAAGAAGAACTAGAATGGGAACAAGAACAAGAAGACGAAGTGCAAAAACGAGAACAATAACAAGAATTGAAGTGCAAGAACGGGAACAACAACAATAAGTTGACGAGCAAGAACTTCAAGAAGAACAAGAAGACGAAGAGCAATAACTACAAGAAGAACAAGAAGACGAAAAACAAGAACGACAGCAAGAACAAGAAGGCAAAGAGCAAGAAAGGGAACAATAACAAGAAGGCGAAGAGTAAAACGGGAACGAGAATAGTAGAAGACAAAAAGGGAACAATAACAAGAAGACGAAGTGGAAGAACAATAACAAGAAGACGAAGTGCAAGAACGAGAAGAACAAGAAAAAGATGAAAAGCAAGACCGAGCAAGAAAAAACAAGATGCATGAATTGGAAAAAAATAACAAGAATAAGAAAATCATGAACAAGAAGTATTCCAAGAACAAGAACAAGAACAAGAACACGGATAGAAAGGAACTAAACAAAATGAACAATGACATCAAGTAGGAGACGTATAACAGCAAGAAGAAAGACACAAGTAGAACAAGACACAAGCAATATAATGAATAAGAAGCTCAACAAGAAGAAATGGAAAATAAGAAGAAAGAAACAAACAATGTTGGAAGAAATATGTTGAAATAAAGATAAACCAAACGTAAATGAAAAGTAACAGAAAATTAAAAATTAGTTGTTGTTCACTTGTAGGAAGTAACAGAACCCTCACATATAACACACGCAGACACACACACACAACGCACACACACACAGCTATATAATATGTCTTTTTGACTAAATTTCTTTGTCAACCATTGCGTATGTGTCCTTGTTTACCTTAGCATCTACCATACCAGGAGAAGCCAAGTAGTGGGCAAAAGGTAAATATGATCCGTTATAAAATGTATCTTATAAATAATTTAAAAAAGTGTGACACTCAGCTAAAAGATTTTACAAAGTTGTAATCATGATATTATGACAAGAAGATATTTTTGTTTAAGTACTAGCAGTAGTAGCAGTAGTAGTAGCAGTAGTAGTAAGTAGTAAACAAAAGTAGTACAGTAGTAGAGCAGTGGTAGTAGTAGAAGCAGTAGTAGCAGTAGTAGTAGTAGTAAGTTAGTAGTAGTAATAGTAGTAGTAGTAGTAGTAGTAGTTGTAGTAAGTAGTAATAGTAGTAGTGGTCAGTACAAGTAGTAGTTTTAGTAGCAGTAGTAGCAGCAGTAGTAGTGAGCAATAGTAGTAGTAGTAGTAGTAAGTAGTTGTTGTTGTAAAGTAGTAGTAGTAGTAACCAGTAGCAGTAGCAGCAGTAGTAGTAGCAGAGCAGTAGTAGCAGTAATAGTAACTAGCAGCATTCAGCAGCAGTAGTAATAGTAGCAGCAGTAGTAATAGCAGCAGTAGTAGTACACAGTTGTAGTAAGCAGCAGTAGTAGTAGTCGTAGTGCTGCTGCTGTAGTAGTTAGTAGTAGTGTAGTATGTAGTAGTAGTAGTAGGGTAGTAGGAGGAGTAGTAGTAATATTATTCATAGTAGTAGTAGTAGTTGTAGTAATAGTAGTAGTAGTAGTAGTAGTAGTAGTTAGTATGTAGTAGTTAGTAAAGTAATAATATTATAGTAAGTAGACAGTAGTAGTAGTAGTAGTAGTAGTAGTTGTAAGCAGTAGAATAGTAGTAGTAGTAGTAATTTTGTGGTAAGATATTTAGTAGTAGTAGTAGTATGTAGTAGTAGTAGTAGTAGTAGTAGTAGTAGTAGTAGTAGTAGTAGTAGTAGTAGTAGTTGTAAGTAGTAGTACAAGTAGTACTACTAGTAGTAGTAGTAGTAATAGTAGTAGTAGTAGTAGTAGTGGTTAGTAGTGTAAGTAGTAGTAGTAGTAGTACAAGTAATAGTAGTAACTGTAGTATTATTAGTATTAGTAGTAGTAGCAGTAATTGGTAGTAGTAGTAGTAGTAGTAGCAGTAGTAGTAGTAGTAGTAGTAGTAGTAGTAGTAGTAGTAGTAGTAGTAGTAGTAGTAGTGGTAGTAGTAGTAGTAGCAGTATTAGTAGTAGTAGTGGTGGTAGTAGTAATAGTAGAAGTAGTACTAGCAGTAGTAGTAGTATTAGTAGTAGTAGTAGTAGTAGTAGTAGTAGTAGTAGTAGTTGTTGTTGTAGTAGTAATAGTAGTAGTATTAGTAGTAGTAGTAGTAGAAGTAGTAGCAGTAGTAGTGGTATTAGTAGTAATAGTAACAGTAGTAGTAGCAGTAGTAGCTAGTAGTAGTAGTAGTTGTTGTTGTAAAGTAGTAGTAGTAGTGGTAATTGGTTATAGTAGTAGTAGTGGTAGCAGTATTAGTACTAGTAGTAGTAGTAGTAGTAGTACTTGTAGTAGTAGCAGTAATAGTAAGTAGTAAGTAGTAGTTGCAGTAGTAGTAGTAGTCGTCTAGTAGTAGTGGTAGTAGTAGTAGTAGTAGTAGTAGTAGTATTGGTAGTAGTAGGGTAGTAGTAGGAGTAGTAGTAATAGTATTCATGGTAGTAGTAGTAGTAGTAGTAGTAGTAGTAGGGTAGTAGTAATAGTAGTGGTAGTAGTAGTAGTAGTAGTGATGGTAGTAGTAGTTGTAGTAATGGTATTCATAGTAGTAGTAGTGGTGGTAGTAGTAGTAGTAGTATGGTAGTTGTAGTAATAGTAGAAGTAGTAGTAGTAGTAGTATGTGTTGTAGTAGTAGTTAAAGCAGTATTAGTCAGTCACAAGTATAGTAGTTGTAGTAGTAGTAGTAGCAGCAGCAGCAGTAGTAGCAGATAAAGTAGTAGTAGTACACAAATTAGTAAGCAGAGTAGTAGTTGTTGTTGTAATAGTAGAAATTGATAAAGCAGCAGCAGCAGTGCTACTAGTAATTAGTAATAATAGTAGTAGTAGTAGTAGTAGTGGTAGTAGTAGTAGTAGTAGTAGTAGTAGTAGTAGTAGTAGTAATTTTACATAAAGTTTAGTAGTAAAATGTAGACACAAATTAGTAATTTTACAGCAATCGTTTGATAAAATGTAGACACAAATTAGTAATTTTACAGAAATCGTTTGATAAAATGTAGACACAAATTAGTAATTTTAGAAATCGTTTGATAAATGTAGACACAAATTAGTAATTTTACATAAATCGTTTGATAAAATGTAGACACAAATTAGTAATTTTTACATAAATCGTTTGATAAAATGGAGACACAAATTAGTAATTTTACATAAATCGTTTGATAAAATGGAGACACAAATTAGTAATTTTACAGAAATCGTTTTTATAAAATGGAGACACAAATTAGTAACGTTTGATTAGTAGATTAGTAAGTAGTAATCGTTTGATAGTAAATGGAGACACAAATTAGTAATTTTAGAGCAATCGTTTGATAAAATCGTTTGATAAAATGGAGACACAAATTAATAATTTTACAGCAATCGTTTGATAAAATAGAGACACAAATAAGTAATTTTACAGCAATCGTAATTTTTTGATAAAATGTAGACACAAATTAGTAATTTTTGAGAAATAGTTTGATAAAATGGAGACAAATTAGTAATTTTAATCGGAAATCGTTTGATAAAATGTAGACATCGTTTGAAATTAGCAAATTAGTAATTTTAGAGCAATTATTTGATAAAATGTAGACACAAATTAGTAATTTTAGAGCAATTATTTGATAAAAATGTAAACACAAATTAGTAATTTTTGAGAAATCGTTTGATAAAATGGAGACACAAATTAGTAATTTTAAGGAAATCGTTTGATAAAATGTAGACAAAAATTAGTAATTTTAGAGCAATTATTTGATAAAATGTAGACACAAATTAGTAATTTTAGAGCAATTATTTGATAAAATGTAGACACAAATTAATGATTTTACAGAAATCGTTTGATAAAATGAAGACACTAATTAGTAATTTTACAGCAATCGTTTGACAAAATGTAGACACAAATTAATAATTTTACAGAAATCGTTTGACAAAATGGAGACACAAATTAGTAATTTTACAGCAATCGTTTGATAAAATGGAGACACAAATTAGTAATTTTACAGAAATCGTTTGACAAAATGGAGACACAAATTAGTAATTTTACAGCAATCGTTTGATAAAATGGAGACACAAATTAGTAATTTTACAGCAATCGTTTGATAAAATGGAGACACAAATTAGTAATTTTACAGCAATCGTTTGATAAAATGGAGACACAAATTAGTAATTTTACAGCAAGAGGTAAATACCACCCGAATTGATTGTGGCCATTTTGTTTTACCAGGATATTGGCATTCACTTTTAAACTACAGCAAGTCTTTTATTTTTATCCCATTCTGGTTGATGTTCTCTCTAAATAAGACGTAGAATGAAACAGTCAATTACTTTATATCACTGCTCTTTTGGGATAAATCTCAAATATCATTTAATATTATTTCTCAATAACCCCTACACATTTTATCCTTGAGGAAGTCCCACGGGTGATGGTAAACTAAAGGGTTGAGGTCGGGACTATGAGCTGCCCATTGATGCAAGCTGCGGCGGCTGATGATTCTGTTTCCAAGATGATCTCTGAGTCGTTTCCTGACAGCGTTAGTCACTAACAGGGCATGATTTCATCTTTTCTGGAAACATTGGATATAAATAAAGACCGATTATGCCATGGCGGCTCAGGGCAACCGTGGGGGTGACATTCACTATTCTCAGGTCATGAAAATTCGTTTGGTAAACTTCATTTGGTTTAGATGAGCCCCTGAAAATGTAGTTCTTAGTTATTATGTTCCCATTCATCTAAAAATGCGCTTCATCCCTAAACAACACTTTGCCTTCATGGAAACAACAAAATTGATTAGTTTACCTATATCTTCCATAAGCGATGATCTCATGAAATGAAGGGGTGGGGGGAGGGGGAGATGACATATTAAAATAGAATGAGAGAGATACAGAAAGGAATGGCAAATACGACATCAGGACAGCTCACCCACAATGAAATTCTCGTAACGAACGAATCAAAGAAACCAACAAAAAAATTGTATACATAATATTTAATAGATGATATTGTACGTTACAAATACAATCATAATACTTCTATTATAAATGTTGTACATAATATTTAATAGATGGTATTGTATATTAAAATACAAACAAAATACCTGTATTACAAATGTTATACATAGTATTTAATAGGCCATATGGTATGTTCAAAATACAAACATAATACCTCTA
>JAXRKP010002405.1:37500-40000 GCA_037039925.1 Doris montereyensis
TGGGATTTTTCACAACGTTGTTCTCTTACGTTACGATTTGTGCTTCACTTTACTTTCCTCACATGTCTTTGGTGTGAATGAATACCCAGCTATAGTTGGACAAATATCTTGTCAGAGTGTTTGCGCAAAAGGCCTAACATTCTTGTGTACAGTATCTGTTAAGAAAACTAAGTTTGTCTGGAAAGACGATGCATGCGAAAGGTTGAAAAGTTGTTTTGCTTGTAATGATTGGAGTATGCTTTGTGACTCATGTGAGAGTTATGACGAATTGAATGATGTTGTGAGCTCTTCTATTATTTTTTGTTAAGAAAC
Organism: Doris montereyensis; assembly: GCA_037039925.1. Classification (NCBI taxonomy): domain Eukaryota; kingdom Metazoa; phylum Mollusca; class Gastropoda; order Nudibranchia; family Dorididae; genus Doris; species Doris montereyensis. Next base: position 37,813 of record JAXRKP010002405.1, read on the forward strand.
CTGCCGAGACAAGAAAACCACAAAAGTTTTCCCTACCGCCCTTTTTAGATATTTAATTTCAGCCGTCTGTACTCTTCTGTATTCTCTACTGTCCAAGTTTCGCTGCCATAGAGGAGAGTAAGACAATAAATTGTATTGTATACTGCCATTTTGGTTATGTTGACAATTCTTGCTTACTTATCAATGCCTTTCCTAGAAGTTTATATATTGCACTTACCTTTTTTATTCTGTCTGATTTCTTCTCTCCGTTTTCCTCGGAGTTAATCATTACTCCTAAGTAATTGTAGCTTTGAACTTGTTCTTAATTCTCCCTGCTCAATTTAAGATTTTGTGTTTTAGCTTCCCTAGTTACCAGCATTGTTTTTGTTTTCTGTACATTTACTCTCATTCCTCTTTTACTTAGTTCATTGTTCATAATGTTGATATTCGACTGAAGATCACTTTCTGATTTTCCAAACATAACTAAATCATCGGCAAATGAAAGCATTGATAAATTTACTGTTTTGAGCTTCCACATACCTACATCCATGTTCTTCACTTTTGAGGATGCCTTTGCGACTGAATCCATAAATGTGATAAACAAAAGAAGACTTAGGAAACACAACCCTGGCTTACTCCTATATTTACATCAAATTCTGCAGATATGTTTCCAGCTATTCTCACTGTACATATTGGTTTATTGTAAAAACTGGTAATGGCTTCTATTAAATTTTGCTCTACATTGTGTTCTTTTAAGAAGGCCATAGTTCCTCCCCTGCTCACAGTGTCAAATGCCTTTTCTAAGGTGCAAGGAATTTTTCTATTATTTGTCTAATTGTAAATATGTGGTCTTTCACTCTTCTTTCTGGTCTAAATCCAGTCTGATGCTCTTCAATATGATCAATATTATTACTATTATTATTATAATTATTATTATTATTAGCATTATTATTATTATTATTATTTTTATTATTATTATTATTATTATTATTATTATTATTATTATTATTATTATTATTATTATTATTATTATTAATATTATTACCTTTGTCAATCTCGTGATCAGGATCAAGAAAAAGCCGTAACTTTTCATTGACAAAGAAGATCCTTGCCATTTTCCTCTTTGTGGCTCTTGTTGCCGTCATCATCGCACTTAGCGTTGTTTACGTGAAGGAAAAACAAGGAAACAAGACAGCTAACAATCTAGGTAACATTCTTGTATGCAAATGGAGTCAACTATTGTCCCATTCATTATAAAAAAACCCAACTTATTATTTATTACGATAATAAGAAAAAGTTAGTTCATCTGGAAAACACCTAAAAACCTTAAAGTGCCTGCCTCCTGCGTAAATGGAATAATAAAAAGCCAGGCTCTTTATAAGACGCTGCGCACAATGTGATAACACAGCAGTCAATGGAAACTTTATATTATAATAACACATATATCATGACGTGCATATCGGGTACGCTTGTTGGCGTGAAGGTACTATTCCACATTTTTAATTATCCAGTATAACCTGTACAAATCAAATTGACTACGTACTGGTTCCACAACGCTTTATCAATTATTTGTAAAAACAGTGAAAAAAATAATACACAGAGCTGATATAAATAGCGATCATCGACGAGTGAAATGCATTCTCGAACTAAAATTAAAACAGCTAAACAAAAGCAAGACACAACAAAAGGTGCAAATTGATCTCTTGAGAAAAGACGATGGAATTAGAGAACAATACAAAGAGGAGGTGAAACAGCGATACGAAAATATCAAAGTAACAGAAAACATAGAGAAAACATTGGACTGATTTAACAAAATGCTTAACAGAGCCAATCCAGGATATCATTCCCATAAAAAGAAAACCATGATGATAACACAGGAAATATTAGAAATGGTGAATAGAAGAAGCAAGTTCGAAAACAGTAGTATTGAATACAAGCAAGCAGACAAGCACATAAAGAAAGAGTGCTGCATCAAGGTCAAAGAACAATATATAGACATAGAATGTCAATACATTGAAAGAAAAAATCATAAAAAAGAGACCTTGGCGTGGATATTCTAGTCAAGATATTCAATATCATTTATGAGAATGAGATTTTACCAAACGAGCTTAGAAAGTCTGCGTTTATCACTCTACCAAAAAAAACAGAGTAGAAAAACTATCAACATCTAGAGTAGAAAAACTATCAACATCTGGATTCATAGACGGAA
>JAXRKP010002405.1:47500-53258 GCA_037039925.1 Doris montereyensis
ATTTGCAGAGGCATTGAACACAAGGCAGTAAATGCCCCATGTTTTCGTGTGTCACAGAAACAACGGTTCCGCCATCCATTTCATCTTATGGCCCGTAAACAACATCCTCCTTCATGTCTAGGTGTCAATCAAATAAATGGCGACAATGAGTTTTTCTTTTTCATCTGATTTACAAAAACTGTAGCTCAGGGAAAACTTTGTCATAACTCTCGATACTTTGCAGATATGATCAGGAACAGTTTTGAAAACACGAGATAATGAACTGTCTTTGCATGTTAAATCCCCCACTTCTAGTAATTCGAAGAGACATTTTCTTTATTTTTTTGGGGGATGAGGTGGCGGACCGGGGGGGGTTAGACAGTTTCCTTTGTTCTCAGCTATAATTAGTGAGGATTACCCATGATGAGATAGAGATGAACAAGACGTCAGTGTAGATTACACGGCTTTTATGCATTGGATATTGTTGTGCTTGCTTTACCCATTGATTGTTTGTCGACTAGGAGTATGATAAATAGCCTTGTTATAATTATTAATCGAGCCTTGGTGTTACTACACTGTCTACGTCGGCATCTAGATCCAAAATGTAGTGCCTGCTCCATTTACACTTGGTAACAATGATCATCACTAGTCATACTTTTCAATAATACATTCTGTACTGATTCCCCAGGTTAGCCAATCAGGGCTAGGCTTGCCCAATGAGAAGTATTATAAAGTTCCCAGAAATGATAAAACGTTAATGGCCTACCAAAATATGATCTACTCTACTGCCATGCTGCTTGGTGCCACTGATGAGGCGATGGCAACCTTAAATGCCAAAGAAGTCGTTGACCTTGAAATTGAATTAGCCAAGGTACAGAGTTCAAATGTACATGTGTATGTGTGTTGTGGTTTGAGCGTTTGTTTAAGTGTTTTTGTTTGTGTATTTGTTTCAGCGTACAAATATCATGCTGTATGCTAATAGTTGTGTTTGTATGTGTCATAATATTTAATCTGTGTTTGTCAGATTTATTATTGAATGTTGTCACGTCAGTGTTAGTTAAAGTGCTTTGTAATGTACATGTATTTGTGTGTTTGATTACGCCTGTACTTATTACTGACAGTGTTAGGGGGAGGGGGGAGGAGAGCCTCCTGAAGTGATTTGTTTGGCTTTCGAGTTTAGGTTTTCGCTTTTAGTATAATTATACCTGAGTAAAGGTCAAAATACAATCATCCTATATCATTGAAAAGTTTTTAGCGTTCTTGGTTACCAAAGAAACGGTTGCCATCTTGGATTTTGACCCAAGTTTCAAAATCTATCTCCTCCCTTAGTTATGAATAAATGCACTCAAACCCTGTATCAAATCGTCTTGTCCATTCAATACCTAAAGAGCGACGTCGGGTTTTTTCATATTTTGGATAAAAAATGTTGGGAATTTAAAAAAAACTATATATCGTGAATGTACAAACAAGGCATTTTATTACAAAAAAGAATTTCTCAAAAAGTTCACAATATATAAAAAAAAAGCGAGATTATTCTATTAGCATTAACGATAGGAACTTGTGCCAAATATAATACACTACTATACAATATTCGTGTGAAAACAATACATTTCGTGAACAAAATTGAAGTAAAAAATCAAAAGAAAATAACACAAACTAAACGCTTCAGGTGGGTTTCTCTTGTTGTAGCAGCCCCCCTCCCCCTCCTTCTTTACTCTTTCGTCCGTCTCTGACATTGCTACTTATGTAAATTATTATTATTATTATTAATATTATTATAAATCTAGGTTTAGATGTGCACTGTTATGAAAACAGATGTCGAAATGACCATATCCTATGTTTGTGCGTGTGTTTACATACACACTGACGCGCAACGCCTCTTACATCTCACAGCGATGAGTCGAAGCCACAATCGGTGTCGGCAGAAAGAAGTTCAACTCAGTGTTGTTACATTTGGCGATTAACCGCCAATAGACAGATTTTTACTGCCATCAACTCAGTCAGTATTAGGGTAATTTACGTCAAAATATTGGATTTTTTACCTACACTCGCCTTCAAAATCATTTTAAAGAAAACCTTATTCGTCATATTAATGGACATTTCTCTGCTATAAACTTGTAAATAAATGATCGTTCTACCCGAATATACCACGAACAGAAAATAAACCTTTGGTCCAAAACTCGCCAGTCCAGGTGGCGCCCCCCCTTCAAGATCATGACCAGTTTGTTAGTCTGTATACCACACCTTAAACTGTTTCACTTTTGTTATCAATTATTATTTGTTTGGCTGTTTTTTTCTCCTCCTTCATCCAAACCCTTGCCATTTGTTCATCCAAACATTTGTTCATCCCTGCCATTTGTTCATCCAAGCCCCTGCCATTTGTTCATCCAAACCCTGCCATTTGTTCATCCAAACCCCTGCCATTTGTTCATTCAAACCCTGCCATTTGTTCATCCAAACCCTGCCATTTATTCATGCAAATCCTTTCCATTTGTTTATCCAAACCCCTGCCATTTGTTCATTCAAATCCTTGCCATTTATTCATCCAAACCCCTGCCATTTGTTCATCCAAATCCCTGCCATTTGTTCATCCAAACCCCTGCCATTTGTTCATCCAAACCCCTGCCATTTGTTCATCCAAACCCCTGCCATTTGTTCATCCAAACCCCTGCCATTTGTTTATCCGAACCCCTGCCATTTGTTCATCCAAACCCCTGCCATTTGTTCATTCAAACCACTGCCATTTGTTCATTCAAACCCTTGCCATTTATTTATCCAACCCCCCCCCTGCCATTTGTTCATTCAAACCCTTGCCATTTATTTATCCAACCCCCCCCTGCCATTTGTTCATCCAAACCCTTGCCATTTATTTATCCAAACCCTGCCATTTGTTCACCCAAATCCCTGCCATTTATTCATTCAAAGCCCTGCCATTTGTTTATCCAAACCCCTGCCATTTATTCATCCAAATCCCTGCCATTTGTTCATCCAAACCCCTGCCATTTGTTCATCCAAACCCTGCCATTTGTTTATCCGAACCCCTGCCATTTATTCATCCAAACCCTGCCATTTGTTCATCCAAACCCCTGCCATTTGTTCATCGGGTTTTATTTGCCAGACGTATTGGGTACAAGCCCTACTGCAGGCATTACGTAATGTTTTCTTTTGGGGAAAAACCCCAAAAGAACTATTAGCTCATTTGGTCAACATGGGTGAATCCTTTTGCATCGATCGTAAGCCCGTTGATAGTCTATACATTCTATTCTCTAAAGAAATTGAAACGCCAGGCGCGACATCATTCTGTGCCCGCGCGGACGGCACTAATTTTATTAATTTTTTTCTTTTATATTTGTTTTTGGGGTGTGTGTTTTCCTAATCCTTTTCACCGTGAAAGCAGTGTTTCTATTTCTTGTTCAATTCCTCTCAATTGTTGTAAGAAAATAATCGTCCTAACTAAATCAGCGAATCTCAATCTCATCAGTTGTTTCTTGTATAATGATAATATGCACATATTGAAGTTGTGACCTGAAAGAGGAAAAAGAAGGAGGAAAAACGTTATACCCTTCTTGTCATTGTTTACACAAGACGTATCACATAAGCTGAATACAAAACTAGCAATTGCCTAATGTTGCTTTGTCCTTTTTTGCATGCTTTTCCCTTAAGGATGGTTACCTAATATTTCAAAGGTTTTTGTTGTTGTTGTTGTTGTTGTTGTTGTTATGTTCGCTTCACAATGATTTCTTTATTTAGTCTTAATGCATGCCAATGACATATTTTTTCTTGAATGTCTCATCTTTGGTTGACACTTTCCACTGTTTTCATCTTTTTCTCCTTCTTCCCATATTAATAACCAAGATCTGTTTTGCTCTTGTCTGCACAGATTTCGTTTATCCTGTTGATTTATCCTCCTTGTCTGATTTCTCCCTTTTCTTCTGATAACTAAAATATACTTTGCTCTTGTCTGGATAGATTTCTCCTTTTCCCTCGTTGATAACCAAAATATACTTTGCTTTTTGTCTTGACAGATTTCTCCGTTTATCCCCTGTTGATAACTAAAATATACTTTGCTCTTGTCTGGACAGATTTCTCCCTTTTTCCTTTGTTGATTACCGAAATTTACTTTGCTCTCATCAAACCAGATTTTCGTTCCCTCTGAGGATCAAAGGGATGCCAGCGTCTTGAACAACCCAACAACTCTACAGGAGTTTTCATGACAAATATAAACAAGTGAGTCAGTAGAACAATGGAACATTTCCCACCAGCTGAAATGATTTGACATTCTATTGTAACTAGAACAATGGAATCTTTCCCACCAGCTGAAATGATTTCACGTTCTATTGTAAACTTAGAACAATGGAATCTTTCCCACCAGCTGAAATGATTTCAAATTCTATTGTAACTAGAACAATGGAATCTTTCCCACCAGCTGAAATGATTTCACGCTCTATTGTAAACTTAGCTGATGGCGTCGGTGGAGTTGAGTGACTAGTCATCATGTCATTACATCTTGGGAACAGGACATTTAGACAGGGGCTCGAATCCTACCAAAGGTTTGCTGGAAATATTGTTGTATGGTGAAACAACGACTAAATTCTATCGCGATCAGCAATGGACATATTTGTTTGTGTGTGATTTCCAATCAGGGTCATAAGGTAACCTTGGCTACACAGAGAAAGACGAGAAACGAGTAGTAGTTGCCATTTACATTGAGATTCAGCATGTCATTACATCTTGTTACTGTCATTTACATTGAGATTTAGCATGTCATTACATCTTGTTACTGTCATTTACATTGAGATTTAGCATGTCATTACATCTTGTTACTGCCATTTACATTGAGATTTAGCATGTCATTACATCTTGTAACTGTCATTTACATTGAGATTTAGCATGTCATTGCATCTTGTTACTGCCATTTACATTGAGATTTAGCATGTCATTACATCTTGTTACTGTCATTTACATTGAGATTTAGCATGTCATTACATCTTGTTACTGTCATTTACATTGAGATTTAATGTCATTACATCTTTGTTACTGTCATTTACATTGAGTCATTACATCTTGTTACTGTCATTTACATTGAGTTTTATTTACATGTCATTACATCTTGTTACTGTCATTTACATTGAGATTTAACATGTCATTACATCTTGTTACTGCCATTTACATTGAGATTTAACATGTCATTACATCTTGTTACTGTCATTTACATTGAGATTTAGCATGTCATTACATCTTGTTACTGTCATTTACATTGAGATTTAGCATGTCATTACATCTTGTTACTGTCATTTACATTGAGATTTAACATGTCATTACATCTTGTTACAGTCATTTACATTGAGATTCAGCATGTCATTACATCTTGTTCCTGTCATTTACATTGAGATTTAACATGTCATTACATCTTGTTCCTGTCATTTACATTGAGATTTAGCATGTCATTACATCTTGTTCCTGTCATTTACATTGAGATTTAGCACGTCATTAAATCTTGTTCCTGTCATTTACATTGAGATTTAGCATGTCATTACATCTTGTTACTGCCATTTACATTGAGATTTAGCATGTCACAAATATTACATTCTAATTCAATGGCATTTATAGCGTTTAAAGATAGGAACATGGCTATCAATTAGTCTCTTAATATATTTATCCATTCATCTAACTGTCTATCTATCTATCTATCTATCTATCTAACTATCTATCTATCCATCTATCTATCTATCTATCTATCTATCTATCTATCTATCTATCTATCCATCGATATTTTGAT
>JAXRKP010002406.1:2500-27500 GCA_037039925.1 Doris montereyensis
AGTAAGACTACTAAAAGAGTAAGACTACTAAAGGTAAGAGTAAGACTACTAAAGAGTAAGACTACTAAAGGTAAAGTAAGACTACTAAGAGTAAGACTACTAAGAGTAAGAGTAATACCACTAAGAGTAAGACTACTAAAGGTAAGAGTAAGACTACTAAGAGTAAGACTACTTAGAGTAAGACTACTAAGAGTAAGACTCTAAGTAGTCTTACTAAGTAGTCTTACTCTTACCTTTAGTAGTCTTACTCTAAGTAGTCTTTCTTAGTAGTCTTACTCTAAGTCGTCTTACTCTAGTAGTCTTACTCTGGAGTAGTCTTACCTTTAGTAGTCTTACTCTTACCTTTAGTAGTCTTTACTCTTAGTAGTCTTCTCTTTAGTAGTCTTACTCTAAGTAGTCTTTACTCTTAGTAGTCTTACTCTTACCTTTAGTAGTAAGACTACTAAGAGTAAGAGGGTGCAGCCAGCACCCACCCAGCCTGTGTGTTTTCTCAAAACTCAGAGAGACATGCCCCACTTCGGGTTGTTTTGTTTTTATCGGTATGCATTGAAGGGCTTATCGTGGTGATCCTTTTCAAAACCCGTTTATCGATGAAGCAACAGATGTTCGGTAAAATAATCACAATCAATAGAAATATAATCCCTTTTTCGCTTTTGGGTTGTTTTTTGTTGTTGGCTTAATTTGTTTTTTGTTTTTTTTTTTTTGGGGGGGATAGTGTAGGGTTTTATGTTTTGTGGTTATTTTTTGCTGTTGCATAGCATTACCTCCTGTTGTCGACAATGACAAAACCCTTTCCCCAAAAATTTAGCCATGTACTCAATCACGTCTGAATCAAGAGAAGAAAGCAAAGTTAAGTTCCTTACCAAGGACACAACTTCATGAAAAAATGTTGTTTGTTAAAGTTCAATTGAAATTTACCCAAACACCACTGTGGTGCTCAGGGTGAAAATAAGAGGAAACAGCAAATGAAGAGAGAAATGGAAGAGCAAAAGCAAAGAAGAAATGGCACGATAAGACACAAAATACACTACAACAACAATTATAGAAAAATAAAACAAAATACAATGGTTATAAAAATTGTAAAACAACAGCAAATTGCTTCCAAGTCATCAGACAAGATTAGTAAGAATTTTAATACTCATTCATGTGTACATTCAAAATCAAAACTGTTTTTTTATTTTGATGCGATATATGATAAACACACACACATATACATACACTCTCGTGACCTTTCACATCAAGCACATACATATTTAGCATCTCCAAACATGATGCAAATCAGGTACAATAAATCAGATTTTTGCTCCTAGAATCATTCTTAATTATTATAACGTCACCACCACTTAATACTAAATCAATTTCAAATAAATCAAAGTCAATGCACCTTTCAGCTGGGATATACACACTGATTCGCAGGGATTTGCGGGACAGCGAAAGTTACACATTAAAGGGGAAGGGGATCCTGAGCATGTTTTTATTATTTGATATAGAGACAAATTCAACCACTACCATTGTACTCGGCATGTCTAAATTAGCTGAAAAAGATATTAAATAAAAAAAAAATTATCATATGGTTGCCATGGGAACGCCGCCATCTAGGATTTTTAATGCAAAAATAACAACTTCATTTCAAATAGGCTTTTTTAGTTATAAACATATTTGCCTATAACTTGCACTCACGTTATTCGGTTCAATATCTAGCCACACCAATAGCTTTTTTTGAATAAATGAAACGGTTTTCATTTAATGAATTTTTTGATAATGCATATTTTCAATTTCCAATTTTTGGCAAATTCACAAAAAGAATTCATTTTGCAAAAATTTTGAAGAGATACTGGGTGAATTTTTTACTGTGCTATAGATGTTACATACCAAATTTGGGGGGGAATCGGACAATAAATAAAAAAGTAGATCAATATATCACTGTCAAAAAGTAACATTTGGGGAAAATCGCATTTTTAACAATTTGTTTTGTTATTTGAATGTTTTTTTGCATATAAATAAAAAGAATAATATAATACTTTGAAACATACAATCGTGAGAGGCTATCAAATACTTCATGTCGACCCTATTTCAACTGCTCCAGATCCCTTATACTCATGTCGGGATGGCATTTTTCTTATAACAGGTGCGCAGAATGTTTCCTAATTCCTATAATATTTGGCTGATCTTTGGCTAATATTGACAATAATTCTTCAAAAGTAGACGTTTCTGATAGAGCACTTTGTGGTAATTAAAATGAGTACCAACTAGTTATACTTTAGATAAAATTGCCAGCTTTTATTTATGGTACAACCGATGTGTTGAAGGTTAGGTCGGTATCATTTCTAAAAAGATCGTATAAAATGAAAGAATCGATACTGAGCCTTTGTTATGATGTGAATGTCAAGGGAATGAACAGCTCCATTCAGTAGTGCAATAAAAGAGTTTTGTCTCATTTATGGTAAAACTGCCTTCTCTGACAGCCCCCCTAAATCATATACAAAATAAGAAAAGAAAGTAAATATCATCTTCATTTGTCAGTAGATGTACTGCTATATCTTTGACAGTCAGATCGCTTTATTATACATACGATACAATTATATTATTAACACCAGCAGTAAGTTCTTATTGCTCCAATAGTAAGAAAACTCTTCGTATTACTCACGAGTTATACAAAGAAAATAATGCAATTATGTCATGCATTTAGCGATAATCAGCATTCATCAGTCATACACTTTATGTGCCACTATCATCTGTGTAGCACGATTCATTCAAACTACCCAAACCACACTCGAAAATGATCAGCTTGTCTAACAATACTAACATTACATAATGAGGTTTATGTCTATCTGTAAAATTAAAATGCATTGTTATGTATAGTTATTATAACTGTATCCCCTCCTTGCACCATCCTCATCAATTTAGTTATTTAACGGCTTGCGTGCAATGACACCAAATTGGTAGCCTAGTAGTTACGTTGGCAGACTGGGGGATCATGAGGTCCTGTTTCCAAATCCTGGCAAGACTGGCGCCTTCATTCAATTGCATTGCTTGTGAAAGACACCAATTGACACCCACCTCAACAAAGGTGCAAGTGGGAAGTGGCATGAGCTGGAATGTAAAACACCATAAAAAAACTAGCGTCTTGTCCAGAGGTAAAAGTAAAAGTAAAGCAAGCCCTTTACTAAAGACTAAAGACGAGCTTCAAAAGAACCAGGAGTAGAGCCCAGATTTTTCTAGGCATACGGCATAAGTGCGGTAATTTGCCGTCACTTTCTACGCCCCTTACTTTCACAGTCTGGACAGACCCTAGCTACCCATTTTGTTGCTGAGTTGACAGAAGGGGCCAGAAAAATTTGCTCAGATTCAGAAGCAAAGTCGGCCGCTCCTGGGTAGTGGTAGTCAAAAGCTCTCATGTCCAAGAGGCAACATATTTTCACATGTAGAGCTTCGTCCTTATATAAACTGAAATAAAACCCCGGCTCTGTGAATTTGCATTAACTTAATTACTTGCATTGAAAGAAAAGAAAACATAAAGGTAAAGGTAACAGCATTCATTAGAAAGATACAACTTTATGTGAATGTGCCAGATATGCTGTCTAACTCGTTTCAAATTTATTTAAAATTTTGAGAAAGCAAAATTCAAACATTAAAAACAAAGCGAATGCGAATGCCCATGTTGCGGACATACTGTACTCATATGAATAAGTCAAGTTGAAGGCATTTTTAAAAATTTACATAGAAAGACAGAGAGAGAGAGGGAGAAAAAAAAGAAGGAAAAACAATGCCCTGGATATCTACATTTCATTTCTTTACATAAAAGGGTAAAACTTTATCCAGTCTATCAAAAAACCTTTCCGTCACAAAAAAAACACAATAAAACACGTCTTTCAATATTCAAACACTAAACTATTAACACAAATTTTAAGGTTCTTTCTATAAAAATTATCAAATTGACCCCTCCTACTTACCTCACATGATAAATGAAAAACGTACAGCACTAAAAGAAATTAAATAAAGGTCCCTAAAATAAACATTGAGGAAAAAAAAAGAATGTCTTTGTTACGATACATATGAAAGATATAGAAGTAGAAGATCGAAAAAATCATTCTTTGAATAACATTGCAAACTTTCAAGAGCATTTGGACACTGACATCAGCTGGTGTTTGCACAATAACTGTGGGAAATGAAATCCTTTAAAATGTACATTTAAACAAAAGAGTAGCCAATTTGACAAAAATCGTTTATTCTTGTACAATTTAAAAAATTAAAAGTTCTCTTCTTTAGATCAGAGACATGAAAATAAACAAAAAGAAAGAAGCCAGTTAGCCTACTTTAATCATGAAACACAATGAGAGAAACGTGACAATTTGAACTTCACAATTCATGTGCACGCTCAAAGAAGCATTTTTAATTACATTGCTCCTAATCGACATTTCACAGCACCAAAAGCTACTACAATAGGTCCATCAATATTTTGCTTTTTACAATGGATACATTTTGACATATACATTATATTTATTCAGTTTTTACAATAATAAAAGAAATGGAAAGGTAGATGAAATATAAGAGAAAACACCCATTTCAAGGAAAAGTACTACACTAGGACATTCCTTTTCCAATCTATGACCAGAAAATATTTTGCCCAAATGATAAGAGTAAAGATCTAGTAAATGCATGAAGAGTCAATAAGAATATCACACCAGCCAGTCGATACAAATTGTATCCAAAGTAGTTTTAATTTATTCATGAGAGAAGAGTGTCAAATGTTGCCACAAGACATTACAGGGTGTCCAGCACAAAGTCAACTGAAATTTCCTACCTCAACACAAAAAATCTACCTAGGAAATGAAATAATAACTTAAAATATGCACATTGCCCTCTGTCTCTCTCCCTTTGACAGGAACCATACAACAACGTGTGATCGAAGCTTTTAAACACACACTGCATTCTTAATCTCTCCAGAGTAAAAGTTAAATTGAAGAAAAGGCTGGGCCGTAGATAAGCATTTCATGGTATTGTATGGCGCTAAAACTAAAGAAATATTAAAGCTTTGTGTCGAAATCCGATACTAATTCCTATTCATTACAATTTACAGAAAGGTACCCGAATCGTTTTAGTTTGAACAGCAAAGCATGCATGACCGGAAATGGATGACAAAATGATCATTCATAAGTCACGATCTTATTAGCATTTTCCTATTTTTGTGGTGCCGATAATTGTTCATGGCTCTGCTTCGATTCCTGATTTTCTCATATTATGCTCAGCCATCATTTCCCCTGGTATTTCTCTGACTGAGGAAATTTGTTTTTGTTTTCAAGTTTCCCTGATGCATGGAAACCCTGTTTTTACTACCTGAAGACCCCATTTCTCTGTTTTCAAGACATCAATTTCCGATATTTCAGACCTTTCAGACCTGAATCCGAAAAATCCGACATGTTTCCGACTTTCCGACCTTGCTGGACACCCTGCAACATTTCAAACAGACCAACGTTGATGATGGATGTAGATTGCAAAGGCAATGCCATGAGTAAGCAATTCAATAAAGTTATGTTCATGATGCCATGTAGAAGAAAGAGATTTGGGGGCCGTTTCATTCACTTTGATAACATATGAGGTTGCTTTATCATGGTCTATGGATCTTCTATCATGCCTTCTGCCATATTGGTCATGTGAGGGAATGAGACCTAGAGAAGAAAGACATGAAATAAATTCAATTTTTTAAAAAGATTTATGGAAGTAAGGGGAGGGAATATGTGCATTACAAAGTTGCATTTTCAGATATGGGATATTAATCCTTAAACGGTCTAGCAATAATTTATTTCATTTGATTTGATTTTATCCACATCCACAACTAAGGTGATCTCATGGTTTTTTGGTAGGATTTTTAACTTTGCCCAGACTACCCTGTAAACATCTAAGGAATCTTTAACGTGCACAGTGTTGTGATCTGCACATGGGACCTCCTTTTTATCGTCCATCTCCAATGAAACTAGGTGTCAATCCACCCACCTGGACTAAGGGGGTAGATTTTGCTCGAAAATATCCAAGAAAATTTTTCAAAACATTTGCGGGGCTCAAACCCACTACCGTTTGGTTGAGAAGCTGGCACCTTGCCTTTGGACTACAGAGTCCACTTTTGCAATAGAGAAATATCTTTCTTTCCTGAGACTATAAGTAAAAGTTGTTGACTAAGAAATTCTTTTTTTTTAACTTAGAATTTACGGCAAGGCATTTACCCTCAAATCTTACTTACTATCCTCTTAAAAGAAAGTAGTTATGTCTGTCTAAAATCTATAAAAGCAAAATTCGATTTTACATTTACAACCAGTTTTGAGACACAACACTTCGAAGCAAACAATTTATTAAGTCAAAATTCCTAAGCATGTACGGAAAATATTCATTCTAAATGACAAATATGCTGAAAGCACAATATGAAAGTTATATAAAAAATATAAAAAAAGACCTTTCGTTTGTCCAACTCATCTTGCGCCCACATGAGCAATTTGAGAAGACTAGCAAGGTGAGGAGTCGAGTCCGTTTCTAAAATGGCAGCATTCACTTCACTTGCGACCTGTGAAAGGCATGGAAAAGGTCAATTCACAAAGTAATGCCAGACATTGTAAAAAACTTAAATACGTCAGACATGTAACATGAACAGAATGTACACAATATCTATCAACATGCTCAATAAATTCTCTAAACATAAGATATGGAATGAGAGGATGTGACAATTATTACAATAAGTAAGGACAAGACTGATGACATTATATAGAAAACCTCGGATTCAACAAGATCGGCGGGACCGTCCTGGACTTCATTCTCGTTAAACACAAGGTCTCTTTGAATCCCTCAAACCAAAAGGTAGTGGGTTTGAGCCCCGCTAACGGTTGAAAGTTTTCTTCATTTTTTTTTAGCAAAATCTACCCCCGTGGGCCAGGTAGGTCGATCGACACCTAGTTCCATCGGAGACAGACGATAAAAAGGAGGTCCCATGTGCAGATCACAACACTCTGTGCATGTTAAAGATCCCTTGGCTGTTGACCGGGCAAAATCTTAAAACCTACGAAAACCCAGAGATCACCTCAGTTGTGGATGCGGGTAAATCAAATCAAACAAAAACAAAAAAAACTCTGCGGTGACATAAATATTTGATTACTAGTACTAATTAATGACATTGCTTTAAGCAATCTAGATCGAGCTCAGGAAAAATTAAATGGGCGGAGTTTGAAAATGATGTGAAGCGTGATCAGACAGTCAGTCAAAAGACTTGATTCCTCTCTTGACCTCTCACTTTTTACATTGGTGTGATGTGCATGCAATCGTGTTTGTGTGTTTTCATTTGTGTGCCAAGCCAAGAATAGATGATTGTGCATGAAAATCAAACAGCATCACGTCAAGAACAGAGCAATAGGGGATAGACAAGGAAGTGTTACAGTGTGTACTAGTGTACTAGTCAACCCCAACTACCCCTGTCCGGATGCATGCATGGCATTGGCATTGCTCAATGCCCCGGCCAACTTGAGCCTGACACTTGACATGCAATACGCGACCCCGCCCTCTTTTCCACCCTCTCTACATGTACTGATGCGTTCAAACTGATTCATAATCATAGGTCTAGAACCATGATGGGAACGGGATAGATAGGTGAATTTTCTATACGTGAGTTTGTTTTGCTATGTTTTAAGAACTTGATTAGAAAAACAATGTTTCCCATGCATGATGCCAGTCAAATCAACACTGGATCTTGCTGAAGCCGACGTTGCTCAATTTTTAACTTGTTAGCTCCATGGTGTTTATAATGACTTGTATCAAGGAAAATAACCGGTCATTTCTATTGACCCCATTTTATAACTTCCCAGGGTCTAATTGAAACCGAGGCTCTAGTCATAAGCTACTGTAAATAATTGAATTTGTATTAGAAACAAATGAATTACATACTAAGGTATCAAATATTTGACTTTGTTGATTAAAAACTTATCTATACAAATATTCGGTTTTTTTTAAAAATAATGAACATATCCATAGTGAAGTAATGAAAGCAAAATGTTTTCAGAATTTTAAAAAATGGATAAGAAATCAGGGAAAAAGATCAATGTCAAACACACAGTATTGACAGAGACAGCTTCACCTTTTGTCGTTGAGAGGGGTGCAAGAGTTCGCCAAAGGGGGAACTCTCTGGGTTTTCAAAGGCTAGAAGCGCCAAGGTTTTCTCTAATTCAGGTAGAACGTTGGGATTCTCGTCCACTCTTTCTGACAGCCGCATCTGAGCGTAGTCGAGAGCAGCCTCCAGCTCCTTCCTCTTGATGAGTTCAATCAATTCCTGTTGCTGTAAGAAGAGGAAAACAAGAAAGAAGAGTCTTCATTACTGAACTCTGGTATGACAAACATGTTACGGAAATGCAGTATTTTGCCAACTTAAAGTTGATATAAGCTAGGTTTCTATTCTTAAATACCTGCCATTAGTAACGAATCCTTTACCACCTCTCGTAACTACTTATCTATGAAAAAAAGTAAACTTCCTCCCAGGCCAGTACAGCCTATAGAGGTGGAGCATGTCCCAGTTTCTATAGCGTGAAGCGGAACAGATGATAACTAATCACATCCTGGACAGGAGACTAGTCTGATGCAGAATTTTACTCCCAAGCCGGGCCAAGTATGTAAAATGTGCCTTAAATGTCTTTCCCAAGGAACACCAATGTCGGACCTAGTCTGGCTAGGATTCAAACCAGGGATCTCATGATCCCAAGTCTGACAGACTAACCACTCGGCCACCGACACCACCTTATCTATGAGGGCAAGTGAAATTATGGAAGGAGACAAAATGGCATAACAATAACCTGTGAAAAATGACAGACTTCTAAAGCTGCATATTGTAGCTCACATACTGCTGATCACAAGTTTTCCTGTACTGGTATAGGTAGAGGGTGTTGATGAAAATATCTTTGGTTTGAGCTTGGCTGATGCAGACCTACCACTCTAAACTTTAAAAAATAAGGACCTAGATCCTGAGGAAAAAAATCAGGATACATGAACGAATTCAGGTATAGAGTCAGCCAGTCGCCTAATCTCCAACTTAATAATAATAATAATAAAATAAGGTCATTGTTGACGCTGGTTCTGCCTTTTCTCAAGTAAAAATATCCATTATAATAGCCCCCCCCCCCCCCACCAATAAAATCTGAATTCTAGTACTAAATCAGCATTACAGTTGCCTCTTTCCCACTCATTGTTCACATACTGGAAGCGGAAGACACACTCACTTTTCCTCTCTTTCTCATCAGTGGTCACTTATCTGGCTAATCATTGCTATCAGATTTTCACATTCTTCACATACACATGCCCACCCCATTCCTGCTAACCGGTCAGACATACGTTCATGACATGCCTGTCAATTATCACCCGACCGTCGTTGCTCACTCCCTCTCTAACACACACACTCACATACATTTACGATCGCACGAAACACACACAAAAATGCTCTCTATTTCTCTCTTTTTACACACACACGCACACGACATTTCTCTCTCTCTCTCTCTTCGACACGTGTGTGATCACACTTTGCTGCAAGGGAAGTCATATTGTTTAAAAGATTTTAATCTCAATTTGATTTAGATCTATTAGATCTACTTAAGAGTACTGATACAGATCATCTAGATCTTGATCTAGACGTCCCTAATAGTAGGGACGTTTACATCTAAATCTAACAAGTCATTGAATATCAACGAAGACTTCTGCTTGATCAGTTTGAAATTGAAGACTCTAGTAATCGCGGTAGCCCTAAAAAAACACGTAATAATAAAATTTTTTGAAGTCTCGAACAAGTACAGCACGAGTACTCTGAAGAATGGACAAAGAGAACAATATATTAGCGAAGAATTGATACACCATTACTCATAATAACATGAATCCTGGATAGGCATGACATCCGGCTATTGGCTGATGAAAAACAAAAATCGCACGCTGAATATACGGAACAATGCCGTCCAGGCAACGACTGCAGTTGTATTACAAGAATTTCGCAAATTTTCGTAAAAAAATCGGGATGAAGTGCAAATCTGCTGATGCAACGAATTGAGGTCCCATGTACACATTAATGATCCCTTGGCTGTTTACAGAGCAGTCAGGGCCAAAATAAAAAAAATTCTACCAAAACCCCCAAGATCACCGTAGCTGTGGATGTGGGTAAATAAAATAAAATCAAAAGCAATGAATCTCATCTCCGCGGAGGCGGCGTGAGTTATAAATGAGTTTGCAAGAATGTTAATCATGGTTATATTATGTTCAATTGCGGTCTATGATGGTGCGAGTGAATGATGTTTTGAACGACATATTTATGTGTAAACTTATTGTACTAAATGTATTTTGTAACATGAAAATCAAAAGAAAAATTGCCTTCATTGAACATTTAAGATTTATTATTATTATCATTATTATTATTATCAAAAGTTGGTAAAGTTGCTTAAAAGCTGGACCATCTTGTTGTCCATCAAAGGCCAGGACTGTGTGTTCCAAAGTTCCAAAGGTTAAGCAAATCTTTTTTAAAAGATGCAAGTTTTCAATACATTATATGTGATCACTCTTAGTATTGACTATGCAAAATGTTGGGTTTAAATTTTTTTTTTATATTTTGGTGTCTACCCAATGTTCAGTATCTAACACTACTTGAGCTGACAGAAAATAATAATAATAATAATTTAAATCTTTCTCAAAGGCATTGATCTTCTTTTAGTCTTCAAATTGACTTGATAACTGAAAAGGGTCAAACTGATTTCAAACAAATAGGAACCCCCCCCCCCCCCCCCCCCCCCCCCCCCCCCCCAAATACATACTTAGAAAAAATCATTCTCCGTCATACTTACTTGTAAACGAAAGAAAAGATAGCGGTCATTGTCCAACAGTTCTGGAAATAGACTGTTAATCATTGAAATCGCGTCCACCACTTCCGCTGAGTATTGCTTTGGCGACTTTAATACTGTCATTCAGAGAGTCCAAATTCACAGTGGGCTGTATGCCTGACTCTATGCTGAATTTTTCTGCAGCTTCCTTTGAATCCTCTGTAGAATACGAAACAAGATCTTCAAATCTATGAACCCTCCCGTGAAATACAATATTAAACAGATCAATTTGTTATAATATATGGCGAAATGAATCAGGTTTATTGGAAGTGTAAGCACGACATAAAACTCACTTCCAGCCTGACAAGGAACTGATTGCCAGTACATTTGACATCTAGTTGGAATAATAACCACATGAAGTGAAAAACTCCATGTTCTAAGTAAGAAATAGAACATTTTTTATTATGAACTTTCACATTTTACAGACGCGTAGTGAAAACGTAATATTGTGAGATTGTGTAGTCACAACGACACTGATTCCAACCACGGTTGGCATAGGTGGGTTTTTTTTCTCTCTCACAATGTTGTACTGTAAGGAAAGGCACTTCACTTTATTCTCACTCCTGACTCAGGTGTGAATGAGTACCCAGCCATAGGTAGAGAAAGATCTTGTCAGAGTGTTAGTACAAAGCACCCAACAGGCTTGTGCACAGTATGCTCCCTAGGGAGTTGAGATGAACTTTGAATGAAATGGCCTGCTCGGGGATAAACGATGTACAGTTGGTGAGCCTGCACGCAAAGGGATATAGCCTATTAATCCATCTTTATCTTCTATCTTTTTATATGACTTCACCCATTATTGAGCATTATGTTAAATAAATGTTTTGGCTCTTCTTGGATGGTTGGAAGAGAGTTTCTTAGATTTTGGGTCTATTGAATGAGACGGCTTTCAGCTAATTTTGAGTTTGAATAGGTTTGGTTATAAGGAATTAAGTCTCTGATTTCAGAAGACGTGAGAATGCTGTCACTGTCACCATAAACAAAATAAAGTGAATACACCTAGCATGATAGTTGACATGTTTTTATGCTTCTTCATTGCCTTTGTCTACACTTCGGGGGGCTTGGTAGTCCAAAAGCAAGGTGACCACCTCTCAACCCAAGCTTCGCCGACAGTTGAAAAAAATTCTAGCACGATCTAATTCCCTAATCCAGGTAGGTTGATCAACACCTCGTCTGTCGGAGATGGACGATAAAAAGGAGGTCCTGTGTGCAAATCACAACACTCTGTGCAGTTAAAGATCCCTTGGCTGTTTACAGAGCAGTCAAGGCAAAATTTAAAATCCTACCAAAAACCCCACAATCACTTTAGTTGTGGATGTGGATAAATCAAATCAAATCAATGGTCCAGAGTCAAAGTGTCAGTTTCTCAACCAAGAGGTTGTGGGTTCCCAAGCTCCCAAGAAGTTGAAAAGGTTTCTCGAGTGTTCCTGGTGCAGTGCCAAATGTGATCCAAGATAAAGAAGTATAACGAGAAAACAACACAGAAGGAGTTGGAAGATTATTTTAAGGATGAAAAAATGAATTAGGTAAAAACAGTAAAAGCACAAGACTACCTGTGACAAGATAGTTCATAATCAGTTTATTCATATCGCCCTTCCAACGTGGTGAGTCATCAACTGCAACATCCAGGCTTCTTCGTTAGACGCTCGCCTTTGCTGAGTCGATCATCTCCTTTGTCTGAATATTGCTCATACTGGGATTTAAAATAGCAAGGGATATAAATTAAAACATTATTGTTTTGACCTTTGTGAGCTATTCTTCAATCATAGGGATTATTGTTATATATATACATAAGGGCCTATTGCAGTACTTCTTAATTAATCTGCCTTTATTTTAGCTAATTAAGAACATTGTCTAGGTCTTGGGTCTTAGAAAGAGACTCTACCCCTGGGAGCACAATTGATAGCAAGGGAGGTGGAAGAAGATGTCAAAACCAGGATACAGTAGGCACGACAAACATTTTTAAGCGTTATGAAGGTATGGTCCAGCAAGTGTTTACCAGAAAGAATCAAACTAAGGATATTCAACTCAAATGTCAAGCCAGTGCTAACATATGGCTCAGAAACATGGTGAACCACAAAACAACTCCTACAAAAACTACAATCATTCATACTTAGATGTCTAAGGAGAATTGTAATTGTCAAAATATTCTGGCTTGAAGTTATCTCAAACACTAATCTATGGGAAGGAACTGTACAAGTATGAACTGAAAAAGATTTAAAACGAAAGAAATGGAGGTGGATAGGACCACAGCCAGAAAGGACTCCAACACTATAACAAGACAGAGCCTACAGGCTAAAAGATGGAGGGTCGGGCAAAAGTTACACGGAGAGGAGAACTGGAGGGAGAGATGAAGAAGATGATGCAAATATAGAAATCTATGGCCAGGCTGGCCTAGGAGAGAAGCAATTATTTAAGATTGTTTGTTGATGGCCTAGATGCTTCCCAGCGAGCTAAAAAGGCAGAAGAAGAAGAAGAAAAAGAAGGAGAAGAAGAAGAAGAAGAAGAAAAGACTCCCCACTTCATTTAGACATTAAGGGCAAGGCCAAAATTCCAACACAAAGTAACTATTAAACTGATTAAAGTGTAAGTTTACAAGTATTCTACAACATGATGCAACCATACTAAACTAAGTTACAAAGACACCAAGTCTTCAGGGATAGTGATACATTTTACGATTGGTAAAAACATGTTATTATAATACAGCATTTCTATGCAAATCAGATTATAACCTACTGCATTTCACATTTAGAAATATGGTCAATTGCAGAAATGGTAGACACTAGTCACAAAACATTGCAACAATTAGAAGCAACTCTTCTCCTTTTTATTATCCAAACTTTTTTCTGTTATGTCCTTTGGTGTGCGCCAACTATGGAAATTCTTCTTTTAGTCATGTCAAATGGACAATCATAGATAGGATATCCCAACACAATGTTAAAGTAACTGCACTATTCCGATGTTGTATACACTCAATACATTCTTTGTGACATATATACAAGAGAGAGAGAGAGAGAGAGAGAGAGAGAGAGAGAGAGAGAGAGAGAGAGAGAGAGAGAGAGAGAGAGAGAGAGAGAGAGAGAGAGAGAGAGAATGTGAGAGATATGCTTGAGTCTCATAGAGTTACATGTGTATAGTGTTGGGAGTCAGACAGAGCACGGAACCGGAAACTCCTTCTCTCTCTCCCTCTCACAAACACACACAGAGGTGATCAAGGACACCGTCTTGTTACAATAAGGCAAAGCTCCTATTAAACTTAAGTATTGTTATATATAATATAATGTCAGTTATAGTTTAACAGAAATAAAAAGGGGTGAGTCCATCTTTATCTTTTTGCCTCGGCAACTGGTAGTAACGTATGCTAATGTCCAGATGTACTAGATTATGAAGTTGGCCATTATAAAATAAAGCCACAACTGTCATTTATTGGTCACACTTATATATTTAGAGTAAAATGGAAGGCTGTGATTATTTTTCGCCGGGCGGAGAATAACCAACTTTGGTTATTTTCCGCCGGGAGAGAGAGAGTTGACCTTTGGGGCCTAGACAATAGGTCAAACTATATCCGAGAGCTTTCGTTAATCACTGTCAGTACAAGCATACGGAATTATTTTTTATATTGCACTCAACTATTAAAAATATCGTCTTGCAAGGAGCGACGGCTCTATCAGTGGCTCCCACCACCTTGACCCCAGAGGCAGGCGACAAGGTCGTGATCGCCACACGCGATTTCATCAATTCTCGATTGTTTAAACGTAGATCTACCTCCCCTTTCACACGTAATAAACTCGCCTAAACAATGGAATGCACGGAGTGTAGTTGTAACAACTAGGCCAACATGCTACAGGGTTGTTTATCATCGCATGCACTACGTTAAACGTTTATATTAAATTGGTTTTTTTGTCGCACGCGTGTGTGTATGAGAGAGAGAGAGAGAGAGAGAGAGAGAGAGAGAGAGAGAGAGAGGGAGAGAGAGAGAGAGAGAGAGAGAGAGAGAAAGAGAGAGGGAGAGAGAGGGAGAGAGAGAGGGCAAGAGAGAGAGAGAGAGAGAGAGAGAGAGAGAGAGAGAGAGAGAGAGAGAGAGAGAAAGAGAGAGAGGGAGAGAGAGAGAGAGAGAGAGAGAGAGAGAGAGAGAGAGAGAGAGAGAGAGAGAGAGAGAGAGAGAGAGAGAGAGAGAGAGAGAGAGAGAGAGCAGTCCAACAGGGAACAGACAAAGAAAATAAATTAAATGCTCGGGGCAACCACGTGACCGTGTGATCACTGCCACCTCTCGACACCGGCGAGACCACAGCAGTAGAAAACCCGGCAGAAAATAGACAAAAAGTATTATGCGGAAAATAATCAAATTTGGTTATTTTCGCAGTCTGCAGAAAATACTCACTCCCAAAAATGGAATGGTCCATTCCAAGTAGAGTGTAAATTAAATGTAAATTATATGAGTTGGGCAGTTTCAAGAGTGTATGTGTGACTGAGTAGATCTAGATAACAAGAATGTGTTTGCTCAAATATACGTAATTGGTCTTGTTGTCTCCTATATATATATACAAATTGAAAAGAAGAGTGGAATCATCCTAGTTTGGCGTGGCTTGGATGAGATCAATCTGACTCTGATCAGATGATAACTACGCTACACAAATATATATATATATATATATATATATATATATATATATATAATAAAGATTGGTGATGGCTTAGATAGAAGTCACAATACCCTGTGAACCTATAAAACTTTGTGACGCTAATTCTCAGCCTCACCATCCAGTGAGCCAACTACATTAGCATCATGTGGCTGCTATTGCGCTGGCTGACTGAGCAAGCCGCTTTTCTAGTAAGTGTGGCCACAATTTGTACACCGACTCTAGATCTAGATTGAGATACAATAGAAGAAAAATAAGTTTTAATTTCTTCCTTTGCTCGGTTTTATACTTTATGAAGTTTATATGATCAGCAAATTATATGGAAAGTCTGTCATGCCTAGTACGTAGATTCTAGTGAAGATAGATCTAGATTCTAGATCTATTATTAGTCATGATAAATTGAATAAGTTTTCAGCCAACCTCAATAGATCTATGTCTTGATCTAGTGTTGAAGCCCCAATTAGTGTCTAGATCTATATCTTTTGATAGATCCTAGATCTATAGAATCTAGATCTAGATTATCAAGGGCACAATAAAGCAAATAAGGCAACAAAGGGATGGTAAACAAAGTATAATCTTGAAAGTTGTATGTCGAATCAATTCACTCCTACGCATTACCGGTAATAGATTGACGTGGTTCGGTACAGGAATTGTGGCTATTTCATTTTAAGAGTGCTTTTCTTTTCCAAAGGTGAACTTACTGACTTGATTGATAGGCCTGTGTAACATCAAAATAAATATCTTAATAGACATAAACTTTATAAAACCCAAAGACAAACAATTAAAGCTAATTTGATATATTTCAAAATTTGCAATCATCGTTACTCATATCTTCGACTGATAACTAGAAAAATTAAAGATATTGAAAGAGCCAGGCATGCATGTTCCGATCCTCAAACATTGATAGTCATCCTCACTCATTTTACTATAGTACAGTAAAACTGTGGGGCAACGGCCGACAGAAATGAAACTTAGAGATGGAAATGAATACAGCAATACACGAATCTTAATATATAAATCTAGATAACTAAATTCAAATTTAAAGCAAGTGCGTTGACAGATACACGAGATGATCTGCTAAATTTGAACTCCCATTCGATTCACATCTATACTATCACCCGAATTTTGTGTTATTTTCGTGTTAGGAAGTGAAGGTTTGTATTTTGTTTTTGTTCTTATTGTTGCTGTTGTTGTGGGCGGTGGTGGTGGTTGTAGTGGGGGTGATTTCCTTTTTTTCTTCTTTTATAATGGGTTTTTTTTTCTTTACTGCATGTGTATATAGTGTTCCCTTTAATTGTTTAGTTTTGTGTATTGTAATCGTTTTGGTTGTGTTTGCCTTGGATATTTCTGTTTTTCTTCTTCTTTAAAATCTTGATTTGTCGTTGTTATTGTTGATTATTATCCTTTTTTCTCTTTGTGTGTGGTATCGTATGTGGCGGACCAGCAGTGTGTGTGTGTGTGTGTGTGTGTGTGTTGTTTTTCTATATTTCAATGTGCCAGTGACCAGTTAATCTTCGCCGTCACCGGTACGCGTACCACACATTTAGTACCGGTTATTCGGTATCACTGCGGTAGAGGATAATCAATATGGGCAGAGAGCAGGGTTGATTACATTCGTACTACGGGTACTTTCACATTTCTCCAAAAAGGTTTTGTATATCGTATCAGAGGGGCTTGTATAAGTGTTGGTTGAAATAATTAATCGACTGTGGGATGTGGTGGGGTTTGTAAAGTTGTCGTTGCTGTAAGATTTCTTTAAGAAATTCTTGTTTGTTTTTCTTCTTTGTTTTGTTTTGTTTTTAACAAAAGCAAAAAAAGAACGAGGAGGCAAGCAGTCCCTTGTATCTACACGAAATAGGCTGTGGCCCTGACACCTGTCACTTCCTACTTCCTTCCTGGTCGCCCCCCCCCCCCCCCGCCCATGCCCAGCTGGTTCAGGTAGATGAATCGATACCTGGTCTCATCGGAGACGGACGATAATAAGAAGGTCCCCTGTGGACATCACGATCATCTATGCACGATAACGATCCTTTTCCAGGTAGGTTGATTGACACCTGGTCCCATCGGAGACGGACAATGAAAAGAAGATCCCGTATGCAGATCACAACACTCTGTGCACGTTAAAGATCCATTGGTTGTTGACGAGTCAGTCTGGGCAAAATTTTAAAATCAACATCCTACCACCAAAAATACCCGAGATCACCTTAGTTATGGATGTGGGTAGATCTTAGGGGTAGATTTAAATCAAAGAAAAAAACAAAACAAACCAAAGATCCCTTTGTCGCACAACCCTGCCACCCCCACCCCACCCCACCCACTGTTGTTGTTGTTCACTTGTTGTTTGTGTTGCCATTGTTGTTGTTCTATAACGTGTAATTGAAACAAGTTATATATTTTTTTTATCTCATTCTATATGGTGATGATAATTATATAAAAAGTGTAGAGCACCTAGCCCCACTAAGAAAAAGTGATCACGATGTATTTCATATATCTCTTAATTTAGCAACTCGATCAAAAACTGATCAGTTTCCACGTTGCAATTATTATAGAGGGAATTGTGATAATTGTAGAAAAGAATTAAACAATACTGATTGGAAGATTTTAACAGATATAAATGTTGATGAAGCCTCGGTATTATTTAGAAATAAGTTAAAATATGTTGAATTTAAATATATTCCACTTAAACCAAATCGTGTACAATCTAAACCTTTATGGGTGACTAGAAATGTCAAGAGAAATGTTAACAAGAAGAATAAATTGCTCACGAATTTTTTTAAACATAGGAATAGAAATGATTATCACAAATATTTTGACGTAAGAAACGCTACAGAGCGTATCATTAAAGAGGCCACATCATGTTAAACAGGCCTTTGCTGTTTATAGGGTAGGGCAGTCGGGGCAACATTTTTTTTAAAATCCTATCAATACCGCCGAGATCACCTAAGATGAAGATGTGAGTAAAATCAAATCAAATCGAACCGAATCCTGGTCTTGTCTGTACCGTTTCTCACCTCCAGACGGGGGTACACAATGTTCTATCTAGAGCAGGGCTTCTTAATCTGCTGATGACTACATACCCCAATGCATTGCGGCATATGGTCACTTACACCTTTTAGTAGACTGTTAATACATTAAATAAAATTAATACCATCAGTACTCAGAGATCCAAGTCCCTCACAAACATTTGTTCCCACCCCACCCCACCCCACCCCACCCCAGGTGTATGAATTCCCCCTGTCAAGAACCGCTGGTCTGGAGGTAGGATCCCTTGGCTGTTTACAGGGCAGTCGGGCTAAGTTGAGTTTTTTTATAAACCTGTCAAAACGCCTGCGATCACTCTAGTTGTGGCTATAAGTAAAGTTCCTGAAGGTCATCACGACTCATAAAGGGAGATTATCCCGGTTTCTATAGCGTGAAGCGATATAGGACGTGTGCGTGTGTGTATGTATGTCTGTGTGTGGCTCGTTTGTTCAACCTGTGCGGCCATTAAATTACTCGTTGTTATTATATTTTGGAAGTGTAACATGTTATATCATAAGCTCCTTCCCCTCCTCCCTCCTTCTCATCATCATAATCACTATCATCATTATCATCATCATCTTTATCCTTATTATTATCATTTATCATCATCGTCATCAACAGTTTGTGTGGGGCTTCCACCTTGGGGCCTTCCACCGGGCATATTTTGTTATATTCTGTCAGGATGAACTCCCTTAGCCTTTGGTCAACCAAGGCCGGTGTAACACGAGAAAATTACTCCCCATGCTAAATTAACTTTCTTTCTTTCTTTCTTTATCAGTTCCATTCTACCTTTCGGTGTATGGGTTTGGAGGCCCGAAATGATCTTTCTCCAGATTTCCCTGTCCTAACATTTTATGTTTCCTATCGTAAAAGCTAAATTTCTTTGCTTTAATGCCTCTTTCCCATCTTCTTTCTCATTTTCTCCGAGGTCTGCCTTTTGGACTTTTTACCTTGGGTTTTAGCACTTTATACTGATTTAGTTATTCTATTGTCATTCATTCTGTTTACATGCCCAAACCAGCTGAGTTGATTTATTTCTATTTTAGTTTTTATACCATCTGCTTTTGATTGACCTCTTATCTGATTTTGTTTTGTTTAGCTTTGCCTACTACTCTTCTTAGATATTTCATTTCAGCTGCTTGTACTCTACTATATTCTCTACTGTCTAAGGTCCAGGTTTTGCTACCACAGAGGAGAGTAGGACAATAAACTGTGTTGTGTAGTGCCATTTTGGTTTTTGTTGACAATTCTTGTTCGCCTACAAATGCCTTTCCTAGATGGTTGTATATTGTCATTGCCTTTTCGATTGTCTGGCTGATTTCTTCTTTTAGTTTTCCTCTGAGTTAATCATTACTCCAAGGTAATTGTAGCTTTGAAATTGTTCTAAATTCTCCCTGCCCAATTTAAGATTTTGTGTTTAGTTTCCCTAGTTAATAGCATTGTTTTGGTTTTCTTTGTATTTACTCTCAGTCCTCTTTTATTTCGTTCATTGTTCATCGTTTTGATATTCGATTGAAGATCACTTTCTGATATTCCAAACAGAACTAAATCATCAGCAAATGGAAGCATTGATAGATTTACTGGTTTGAGCATCCACATTCATTTTCTTCATTTTTGAGGATGCTTTTTGCCACTAAATCCATAAATGGGATAAACAAAAGAAGACTTAGGATACAACTCTGTCTTACTCCTATAACTACACCAAATTTCTTCAGATGTGTTTCCAGATATTCTTACTGCACATGTTGGTGTATTGTAAAACCTTTAATCACTTTATTAAATTTTGCTCTACATTGTGTTCTTTTAAGGAATGCCATAGTTTGTCCATCTTCACAGTGGCAAATGCCTGTTCTAAGTCAATAAAACAAAGGTACAAGTCTTTCGTTCTCTCTCCTGGATTTCTTTCTATTATTTGTCTAATTGTACATAAGTGATCTTGTACACTTCTTCCTGGTCTAAATCCACTTGATGTTCTTCAATCTGATCTTCTACGCTTTTCATTACTCTCATTTCCATTATCCTGACATACACTTTTCCTGGTACGCTAAGTAGTGATACTCCATATAGTTCGGAAATTCCATAGCTTGTGTATTGTTACTACTGTTCCCTTCTTCCAGTCATTTGGCACCTGTTTGGACTTCCATGCTTGTTGACATATTGCATGTAGTAGTTTGTCTGCCTCTCTCCTTTTGCTTTTTAATAATTTCTGGATAAACTTGATCTGCTCCTGGGGCCTTTCCTAATTTCGCTTTTCTATAGCTGTTTGGATTTCTTCCATTGGGATATCTAAATCTTTAACTGTCTCATCTGGACTACTTGTTACTCTCACTAATTGATCTTTACTCCTTGTTTCATATGTTCTGGAGAGATTATGTAATTGTTGAAAATACTTTCTCCACGTTTCCATTATTTCGTTGTCTCCTTTCATTATTTCTCCTTTGGCCTTCTGAATGTGTCGTATTGGGCATGATTTTGTCTTTCTCATGCTTTTTATTGCTCCCCAGAGCAGCTTTTGATTTCCTTGATAGCTTTCTTGAAGTCTTTGTCCAAACTCTTCCCACTGTTCCTGTTTTGCTTTCCTAACTTCCTCTTTGACAATTGTTCTTTACACACGTAATCTTTCCTATCCTCTGGTCTCTTTGTTTGCAAGTATTTCTTCCAGGCATCCTTCTTTTTCTTTGATCTTAGTCTTGACATTCTCATTCCACCATGCCGTTCGTTTCCTACTGCAGACCTGTTCAGTACAACTGAGGAGTGTTTCTTTATACATCTGTCACTTTTCTCTATTGTGCTAATCTTCAGATCCATCTGTCTTTCACTGATAAATCCTGGATTGGTATATCTGTTTTACTATTGGTCTATTTAGTTTTCTATTTGGAGTTAGAAGTTTTCTTCTCTTTTCCTTTTCTGTTTGTTTTCTTCAGTTAGTAATCTTATTTTGGCTATCACTAGTGATGATCACTAAATATTTCAGCTCCTCTGTTTACCCTTGCATCCATTTTACTTCGTAAAACTGCTAAGTATTATGTAGTCTATGATTGACTTTTCACATCTGTCTTCATTGACTTTTGTATATTTGTGGATATCTCTATGAGAAAAGATATGTTAGCTATTTTCATGTTTTTATTTAGGCACACATATATTAGTCTCTGTCCATTTGGAGAAGTTGTTGTCTTTACGTCTTTACTTATTACTCATCCTGATGTTTCTATATTGTTGCATACTCTAGCGTTTAAATTTACTAAAACTATTAGTTTTTGTTTGAGTTTAAGATTCTCTGCAGCTATTTGTAAATTGTTTTCGAATATATCATTTTCTTTTTTGGTGGCATCTTCGTTTGGTCCATAACCTATTAATAATTTAATTTCTCTTCGTTTTGGTTTAATATTTACCCCTAATCGCCGTGGGCTTATCAATTTCCAACTTTCTGGTAGCTTTTCTTGTCTTTTGTGTATTAGGAGGCCTACTCCTGCTTTAGCTCTATTTGACATCTACTCCTGAGAAGATCAAAGTAAAATTTGGTCTACATTTTTCTATTCCTTGTCCTTTTATCTTTGTTTCTGAAATGGCCAAAATGTCTACTTTGAAATTTTCTATTTCTTCTGCTAATTCTATCTCTTTTCCATTTATTGCTCTAATATTCCATGTTCCAAAAATCAGTCCGTGTTCCTTTCCAAAGTCGTCTTCGAAAGTTCAAGCTTGGTCTATCATCATTTGTACTTCTTTGAATCAGTTTGGTTTTGGATAAGCAGGGGATAGCCCTACTGTGCCTAGGAAGATGGTGGGGCTGTCACCTTGAGGCCCCCCTACCACGCCTTGTTATTCTCTGTCAGGGTTAAATCCCTTATTCTTTGGTTGCTCAAAACCAGCCCGCAAAGCAGCAGGTTGTTATTTTCTGTCAGGTCAACTCCTAAGCCTTCGGCCAACCAAGGTAGCAGGAGACTCGTGGAGGGCGGGACTGCTAAATCCACTACAGGTGTTTTCCTGTCCACTGCCCAGTCTCTTGGATTTACGTTCAGAAAAACAGTTGGTGGAGAGACCAACCTATGATATAGACACGTGAAGAGGGATAATATATCATTGTGTATCTTGATGAGACATGAATTAATGCCCATAACATGAAACGACGAGAGTGGCAAACCACAGATGGAAGGTTATAACGACGAGAGTGGCAAACCACAGATGGGAGAGTATAACGACGAGAATGGCAAATCACAGATGTGAGGTTATAACGACGAGAGTGGCAAATCACAGAGGGGGTATAACGACGAGAGTGGCAAATCACAGATGGAGGGTAATACGACGAGAGGGCAAATCAATGGGAGGGTAATACGGCGAGGGGGTACTAACGACGAGAGTGCGGCAAAAAACCACAGATGGGAGAGGTAATACGACGAGAGTGGCAAATCACAGATGGGAGGGTAATACGCAAATCACAGAGAGTGGAGATGGGATGGATACGACGAGAGTGGCAAACCACAGATGGGGAGGGTAAACCACAGATGGGAGGGTAATACGACGAGAGTGGCAAAGAGATGGGAGGGTAATACGACAAACCACAGATGGGGAGTATAACGACGAGAGTGGCAAATCACAGATGGGAGGGTAATACGACGAGAGTGGCAAATCACAGAGGGGGTATAACGACGAGAGTGGCAAACCACAGATGGGAGGGATACGACGAGAGTGGCAAACCACAGATGGGAGGGTAATACGACGAGAGTGGCAAACCACATAGGGGGGGTATAACGACGAGAGTGGCAAATCACAGATGGGAGGGTAATACGGCGAGAGTGGCAAACCACAGATGGGAGGGTAATACGACGAGAGTGGCAACCACAGATGGGAGGGTAATACGACGAGAGTGGCAAACCACAGATGGGAGAGTATAACGACGAGAGTGGCAAATCACAGATGGGAGAGTATAACGACGAGAGTGGCAAACCACAGATGGGAGGGTAATACGACGAGAGTGGTAAACCACGGATGGGAGAGTATAACGACGAGAGTGGCAAACCACAGATGGGAGGGTAATACGACGAGAGTGGCAAACCACAGATGGGAGAGTATAACGACGAGAGTGGCAAACCACAGATGGGAGGGTAATACGACGAGAGTGGCAAACCACAGATGGGAGGGTAATACGACGAGAGTGGCAAACCACAGATGGGAGAGTATAACGACGAGAGTGGCAAACCACAGATGGGAGAGTATAACGACGAGATTGGCAAACAACAAGATGGGAGGGTAATACGACGAGAGTGGTAAACCACGGATGGGAGAGTATAACGACGAGAGTGGCAAACCACAGATGGGAGAGTATAACGACGAGTGGTAAACCACGGATGGGAGAGTATAACGACGAGTGGCAAACCACAGATGGGAGAGTATAACGACGAGATTGGCAAACAACAGATGGGAGGGTAATACGAGGAGTGGTAAACCCCAGATGGGAGAGTATAACGACGAGATTGGCAAACAACAGATGGGAGGGTAATACGACGAGTGGTAAACCACAGATGGAGAGTATAACGACGAGAGTGGCAAACCACAGATGGGAGAGTATAACGACGAGAGTGGCAAACCACAGATGGGAGAGTATAACGACGAGAGTGGCAAACCACAGATGGGAGAGTATAACGACGAGACTGGCAAACCACAGATGAGAGGGTATAACGGCACGAATCCTTAGCCAAAGTCAGGATCAATCATTGCTCACGCTAGAAGATAGAATGCAGAGTTTATATTTCAAGGAAAAGCCAATGACGATCGTGACTACCACGCAGAGATGAATGGCCAGTCTTTTAAGGAATGGATGGAGAATACTTTGCTACCATCATTGAATCAATCCATATTTTTGGTAACGGACGATGCTGCCTACCACACTGTTGTAGCAGTAGACGATAAGAACCCAACAATAGCCAGTGCCAAAGAGGAAATAAAGACACTATTGTTGAGAAAGGAAAACATCGAATGCAAAGGCAAATGTCTAAAGCCAGAACTCCTAACCTTGGTGCGACAAAGAAAGAAAATAAAATGTTTAAATCGACAAAACAGTTTCGAAATATAGTCATATTTGTGTGAGACTCCCACCATACCATTTCCGTTTGAGTTGAAAAAGTGGCATTAGATAATACAATTAGAACAAAGCCGACAAAGATCAAAGGAATTCTCCGCTACAAGAAAAACTAGAAAATTAATAATCAAATACATTACAGAATCTTTTGGACAACAGATGGTCTTCGAGAAATTTGAAATACAACGTAGACAAGAGTTTTTGAACTTCAATACAGCTACCCATTTTGCTGCTGGATCGACAGGAGGGTCAGAAAATGTGCCCGGACTGGGAATGGGAACTCAGGATTCCTGCGTGGTAGACAAACGCTCTATCGACCGAGCTACTAAGCTACACGCACCTCTTCTTTTTTTTTAAAATTTCTTTTTCAATATTGCTGTGAG
>JAXRKP010002406.1:35000-37500 GCA_037039925.1 Doris montereyensis
AACCTTAAGAATCATCATTGAGCAGTGTATTGAATGTAACTCATTATTAATAATAAACGTTGTTGATTATGAAAAGGCATTTGACAGTGTTGATAGGTCCCTATTATGGAAAATCATGAGGCACTATGGTATACACCAGAAAATAGTCAACTTAACCAAAGAGATGTACAAAGGCATTAATTGCAGGATTTTACAAGATGAACAACTTACAGACAGCTTTGAGATGAAAAGGGTGTAAGACAAGGTTGCCTACTATCACCATTCCTGTTTATTCTAGCAATTGACTGACGTATAGAAGAAACAACAGCAGGAAGAAGAAGTGCCATTCAGTGGACATCATGGACCCATCTAGATCATGATTTTTCAGATGACCTGGCACTATTATCACACAACCACCAGCAGATGCAGAGTAAAATGACAAGCCTTTCGGAATTAACCAATTCTATTGGCCTCCGAATACATTCCGAAAAATCAAAGATACTTAAAACGAAAACAGCAAGCTCTGAACCAATCAATGTGGACAGTAAACCTTTGGAAGTAGTAGACAACTTTACCTATCTTTGCAGTGTAGTAGAAAATGTAGGGAGGGGGCAACAGCAGATATCAATCCAAGAATAGGAAATCAAAAATAGCCCCCAGGAACTTAAACAAGATCTGAAAGGACCGCACCATCATCACTAAAACACAAAATAGACTTTTTAACTCAAATGTCAAATCGGTATTTTTATACGGATGTGAGACCTGGAGCCCCTCTAAGACCTTGAGTAAAAAAAACTTCAGAGCTTTGTCAACATTTGCCTTAAGAAGATACTACGGATTCAGTGGTCAGATAAAATTCAAAAATGAAACACTTTGGCGAAAAAAACGCAGAAACCAATAGCAGAAGAGGTAGCACAGCGGAGATGAAGATCGATAGGACACAATCTCAGAAGACCTCAGAGAATTACTACAAGACATGCCCTTCAGTGGAATCCACAGGGACAGAGGGTAAGGGAAGGCCACGATTAACCTTGAGAAGACTAGTGGAAGATGACTTGAGGAGAGGGTGTCGTTTGTGGAGGGACCTATCAAGAGTTTCCCAAGATGGGAATAAGTGGAAGTCTGTTGTTTGGGGCTTATACCCTGGTATTGGGTGGAAAGGCAAGGATAATGATGATGATATACAAATGTGTCTTAAAATCTTTGTTAATTGTTATCACAGATACATCCATTATGTTAGGTATGTTCGGAATGTGCGGAGGAACAGTGGGGGGGGGTGGGAGGGGGTCTGTCGCATTTGATCTGAAAAGAATTTACTCACATCCACAAGTAAGGTGATATCGATGGTGAAGGTGCGGGGGTGTGGGTGGTTTGGTAGGATTTTTAATTTTGCCTGGACTGCCCTGTAAGCAGTCACGTGCACATATTGTTGTTGTGTCTGTGATCTGCAAACGGAACATCCTTCTTATCATCCGTCTCGGATAGGACTTGGTGTCGATGAACCTACATGAAGCAAAGGGCGTGGGGCGGGGGATGTTACTCGAAATAACTCGAAAAACCTATTTAACCTGTCGGGGCTTGAACCCAAGACATTCTGGGTGAGAGACTGACACCTGGCCCTGGACCACCGAGTCCTCCGATCTGTTGCATCTGAGAGGAAGATCTGATAAAGATTTGAATTTGTTCTTTCAATCTTCGATTGACTTTCATCATCGTCAAACATATACAGGGTCGTTGTAAGGACACAGATAAGGATGTATTTATATTCCATATTCCCACTGGAACACTTTGTCAGAGCTCAAAAACTTACTTTGCCCACATCAAACGCCATGAAGGACCAGGAGAGGATGATTTTGGAGGGCAAAATGAATGGTGAAAGAGACAGAGGAAGCCATGCAGAAAATGGTGGATCAACACCTAGTCCATTTAGAGACGGACG
This sequence comes from Doris montereyensis, assembly GCA_037039925.1. NCBI lineage: Eukaryota > Metazoa > Mollusca > Gastropoda > Nudibranchia > Dorididae > Doris > Doris montereyensis. Next base: position 36,919 of record JAXRKP010002406.1, read on the forward strand.
ATAAAAAAGAGATCCCGTGGTGCAGATCATCAACGCTCTGTACACGTTAAAGTTCCCTTGGTTGTTTAAAGGGCAAAGAAATCCCGAGATCATTTTTGTGGATATGAGTAAGTCAAATCACAAAAAGTCTTCGTTCCCGGATTTCTTTCCTGATTTCTATACAACCATGCCTCTATACAATCATACCTCAAAACAATCATACCTCCGGAGTTTCAATCCCATACTTCTACACAATCATACCAATACAATCATACAATACAATCCCACCTCTATACAATCATACCTCTATACAATCATACCTCTATACAATCATACCTCTATACAATCACACCTCTATACAATCATACCTCTATACAATCACACATCTATACAATCATACCTCTATACAATCCACCTCTATACAATCATACCTCTATACAATCACACCTCTATACAATCAATCTATACAATCATCTCTATACAATCACACCTCTATACAATCATACCTCTATACAATCACACCTCTATACAATCACACCTCTATACAATCACACCTCTGTTTCAGGAATTTATTCTTGGTTTACCTCTTTATTATAATTTGCT
>JAXRKP010002406.1:42500-50000 GCA_037039925.1 Doris montereyensis
TTATTACTTTCGTTGGTGAAACTGTCTAAAAACATTGAGGGGTGGAGGAGAGACTCGGTAGCCCAGAGGCAATGTATCGGCCTCTAAACCCAAAGGTCGTGAGTTCAATCCCCAGCGGTGGTTGAAAAAGAAATGCTTGAGGTTTTATGTTCGGTAAAAACTACCCCCATGGTCGAGGGTAGGTGGATCGACATCTAGTCCCATCGGGGACGGACGATAAAACACAGGTCCCGTGTGTATATGACAACACTTTGTGCACGTCAAAGATCCCTTGGCAGTCCAGGGAACATTTTAAAACTCCTACCCATCCCCAATGGCCTCCAATATTAATAAAGACACGAAAGAAGCATGTATTTATTGATCCTTTAGAAGGACAAACATCATATCTCATATATCGTGGACTTATGCGTTTCGACTATTTTGTTGATCTGATTTGATTTTACTCTCATCCCACAACGAAGGTGAATTCGAGCTTTATGGTAGGACTTTTAATTTTGCCCGGACTGCCCTGTAAACAGCCAAGGGATCTTTAACGTGCACAAAGTGTTGTGATTTGCACACGGCACCTCCTTTTTTATCGTCCGTCTCCGATGGGACTAGGTGTCAATCCACCTATCTGGACCAGGGGCGAGGTGGGGGGGGTAGATTTTGCTCAATATTTCAACCGTTGGCAGGGCTTGAACCCACTATCTTTTGGTTTGAGAGGCCAACGCCTTCCCCCTGGATATCTGAGTCCCCCTCATGCGTTTAGACTGTTTCACCGACGCTATACATGTACCAATGAAATTTGTCTTGCCAAATTTATCATAGCATTACCAAATTATAATATCTCTTGAGAGTAACCTGATCGTACTGAAATCCTGACTGTGTGTCTTATCCATAATCTTGCTATGTGTAAAGCGTTAAGATTCCACATGTGCCTGCAGTTTGAAGAGTAGTGTTATGATGTTTAAGTCGATCGCTTTTAATACAATATGTTTTGGGTATGGATAAAAGAGGATGGGTGTTGTCTCAAATAATGTACAAAAATAATATTAGGTATGCCATTTTGTTATTCTTTCTTTCTTTTTCTTTATTTATTTGCTTCCATTCTATCTTCCTGTGTATGGGTTTAGATACTCGAATAATAATCTTTTAATTTTACGGTGTTTATGTTTGTTAAGCATATTATTGTATATTACTGGTGCTTTTCCTTGCTTTTTTTGTTGTTGTTGGTGGTGGGTCTTTAGATAACCCAAAAATATAACTATCTTGAGCAATATTATGTTGAACCTAATTTCATAATCTAATGTTTTTACATCAATAATTTGTTATTAAAAACAAATGTTTATTCTTCTAATACGCTATCTTGACTTGCTCATTTCCATCTCACATGTCTTTTGTCCAAATTATGCATCACTGATGTGGTTTTTAATATCATACGAACGCCCACCTACAGTACGTCATTCCTGATGATGTCTGAGTAAATGAAGGAGACGTCCATCTAGAGTACGTGAATCCTGTAGATGTCTGAGTAAAATGAAGGAGACGTCCATCTAGAGCACGTGAATCCTGTAGATGTCTGAGTAAAATGAAGGAGACGTCCATCTAGAGTACGTGAATCCTGTCGATGTCTGAGTAAAATGAAGGAGACGTCCATCTAGAGCACGTGAATCCTGTCGATGTCTGAGTAAAATGAAGGAGACGTCCATCTAGAGCACGTGATTCCTGTCGATGTCTGAGTAAAATGAAGGAGACGCTCAAGAGTACGTGATTCCTGTCGATGTCTGAGTAAAATGAAGGAGACGCTCCATCTAGAGCACGTGATTCCTGTCGATGTCTGAGTAAAATGAAGGAGACGCTCATCTAGAGCACGTGATTCCTGTCGATGTCTGAGTAAATGAAGGAGACGCTCCATCTAGAGTACGTGATTCCTGTCGATGTCTGAGTAAAATGAAGGAACGCTCATCTGAAGTGAGATGTCTGAGTAAAATCCATCTAGAGCACGTGATTCCTGTCGATGTCTGAGTAAATGAAGGAGACGTCCATCTAGAGTACGTGATTCCTGTTGATGTCTGAGTAAATGAAGGAGACGTCCACCTAGAGTACGTGATTCTTGTAGATGTCTCGGTACCTGGAGTACGTGAATAAATGAAGTACATAATTTCTGTCGATGTCTTTGTAAATGAATACCACGTCCATCTAGAGTACTTGATTTCTGTCGATGTCTGAGTAAATGAATGAGACACCATCTAGAGCACGTGATTTCTGTCGATGTCTGAGTAAATGAATGAGACGTCCATCTAGAGTACGTGATTTCTGTAGATGTCTGAATAAAATGAATGAGACGTCCATCTAGAGTACGTGATGTATGTCGATGTCTGAGTAAATGGATGAGATGTCCATTTAGAGCACGTGATTGCTGTCGATGTCTGAGTAAAAATGAAGGAGACGCAGTCGATGTTTCGATAAATGAATAAGACACCCATCTTGTGATTCCTGTCGATGTCTTGAGTAAAAATGTTGCTTAAGAGAATTCTTGTCACCTTAGGTGCCCATCTTGAGTACGTGATTTCTGTCGATGTCTCGTTAAATGGATAGGTTGCACTTCTGAGTACGTGATTCTTGTCGATGTCTCGGCAGCTGGATGAGACGCCCATCTTGAGTACGTGATTCTTGTCAATGTCTCCGTAAGTGGATGTGACGCCTATTTTGAGTATTTGATTTATGTCCAAGTGTCAGTAGATGAATGAGACGTCTTTTTAGCCTACGTGATTGCTTCTACAGTCGCCCATAGTTGATGTTTGAGTAAATGCATGAGACGCCCATCTAGAGTGAAGTGATGCATGTCGATGTCTGAGTAAATGAATGAGACGACCATCTAGAGTACGTGATGCATGTCGATGTCTGAGTAAATGAATGAGATGCCCATCTAGAGTACGTGATGCATGTTGATGTCTGAGTAAATGAATGAGATGCCCATCTAGAGTACGTGATGCATGTCGACGTCTGAGTAAATGAATGAGACGACCACAATGTGACGTCTGAGTATGTGATGCATGTTGACGTCTGAGTAAATGAATGAGACGACCATCTAGAGTATGTGATGCATGTCGATGTCTTTGTCCAAACTCTTCCAATTGTTCCTGCTTTGCTTTCCTCACTTCCTCTTTTGGCGATAGTTCTTTTATTCATATAATCTATCCTATCCTCTGTTTTTTGTTTGTTTGCAAGTATTTCTTCCAGGCATCCTTCTTTTTCTTTGATCTTAGTTTTGACATTCTCATTCCACCACGTTGTCCCTTTTCCATCTCCTTTAATTTGTTTCCTACCACAGACCTCTTCAGTATATCTGAGGTGTGTTTCTTTATACATTTGCCACTTTTCTTTTATTGTGCTATCATTCAGATCTTTCTGTCTTTCACTGATCAATCTGTTTATCCTTAATTAGTATATCTCTTTTACTATTGGTTTATTTAGTTCCTTTATTTTCAGTTTAGTAGCTGTTTTCTCTTTCCTTTTCTGTTTGTTTTCTTCCGTCAGTATTCTCATTTTGGCAATCTCTAAGTGACGATCACTAAATATTTCTGATCCCCTGTTTACTCTTGCATCTAATGTACTGTAAACAAAAGGGAGCTGCTGACTATTATGTAGTCTATCATTGACTTTTCGCACCTGTCTTCACTTACTCTTGTATATTTGTGGATATCTTTATAGGGAAAAAAGGTATTGGCTATTTTCATGTTATTCTTTAGACACAAATCTTTTAGTCTCTCTTAATTTGTAGAAATTGTTGTTTCTCCTTCTTTACCTATTACTCCTCCTAATGTTTCTATATTGTTGCCTACTCTAGCGTTTAGGTCTTCTAAAACCATAAATACAGACATACATACAGACAGTCAGACAGACAGACGGACAGACAGAGACAGAGGAGGGAGAGAGAGAGAGAGAGTTGAGCGTTTGGATAAGAGAGAGAGAGAAGAGAGAGAGAGAGAGGAGAGATATTTAGAGTGAGCTTATAGAAGAGAGAGAGAGAGAGAGAGAGAGAGAGAGAGAGAGAGAGAGAGAGAGCTCCATCTTTGACATCTACTCTTGAGAGAGAAAAATAGGGATTTGGACATACAGGCAGAGATAGAAACAGAGTGACAGAGAAACAATGAGAAGAAAGACAGAGAGTCAGAGAGACAAAGAGGCAGAGAGATAGAGAGACAGAGACAGAAAGTGAGAGAGAGAAATCACAGTTCGTTTTCTGTCAGGGTTAAGAGAGAGAGAGAGAGAGAGAGACCGACCTGAAGAGCAGAGAGAGAGAGTGAGAGAGAGGATCTTCTAGAGAGAGAGAGAGAGAGAGAGAGAGAGGTTGCAGAGTTATATCAAAATGGAGAGAGCATCAGTTATACCAACAGAGAGAGAGAGACAGAGACGTTATACCAACAGAGACAGCCTTACATCAGACGTTAGAGAGAGAAGACAGTCTTGCATCACACGTTATACCAAGATAGAGAGACATCACACGTTATACCAAAATAGAGAGAGAGACATCAGAGATATATTAAAATAGACAGCCTTACATCAGACGTTAGACCAAGATAGACAGCCTTACATCACACGTTATATTAAAATAGACAGCCTTGCATCACGTTATACCAAGAGAGACCTTGCATCACACGTTATCAAAAGAGAGAGAGAGAGAGAGAGAGTTATATTAAAATAGACAGCCTTGTCATCACGTTATATCAAAATGGACAGCCTGTATCTCACGTTATATTAAAATAGAGAGCCTTACATCTCACGTTATATCAAGAGAGAGAGAGAGAGAGAGAGATATCAAAAGTGACAGCCTTGTGTGTTGTGTGTGTGAGAGAGAGACAGACGAGACCAAGTGAGCCTTGCATCACACGTGTGTGATGTATCCACACGTTGACCAAAATAGAGAGAGAGAGAGAGAGAGAGAGAGAGATCAAAAGAGAGAGAGAGAGAGAGAGAGAGAAAGAGACAGAGAGAGATAGATAGATAGATAGATAGATAGAGAGAGAGAATGAGAGAGTTCAGAGAGAGAGAGAGAGAGAGAGAGAGAGAGAGAGAGAGAGAGAGAGAGAGAGAGAGAGAGAGAGAGAGAGAGAGAGAGAGAGAGAGAGAGAGAGAAAGAGAGAGACAGAGAGAGAGAGAGAGAGAGAGAAAGAGAGAGACAGAGAGAGAGAGAGAGAGAGAGAGAGAGAGAGAGAGAGAGAGAGAGAGAGAGAGAGAGAGAGAGAGAGAGAGAGAGAGAGAGAGAGAGAGAGAGAGAGAGAGAGAGAGAGAGAGAGAGAGAGAGAGAGAGAGACAGACAGACAGACAGACAGACAGACAGACAGAGAGAGACAGAGAGAGAGAGAGAGGAAAGAGAGAGACAAGAGACAGAGACAGAGAGAGTGAGGAATCAAAGGAGTAATGAATTTAAAATGTAGAATTACAACCGTTTAGAATATTGCGTTGATTGATATCACTATACTAGCGTCCTGGCCAGAAGGTGATTATAGTCACCTGTTCCGCTTCACGTTATAGAAAGCGGTATAAGCTCCGGATCTATAGGCGGAAGGACCTTGAGGGACTTTTTTTGAAATCACTATTTTGACCAGGAAGCCAAATGGGGAAGGCTATTTCATAACATTCAAGAGCCCATGAGAAGAACAAGGTATGCATTAGGAATAGAGAGAAGAGTTTTAGGAAGATGACTGAAAGATTCCAATGTCCAACGTTTTGAAGGCAAAGCTGGGCAGTGAAGGCAGAAAGGAAAAGATAGACGATTTTTTTATACAGATGTTACACAGAGAGAAATAAGAACAGTGTTGCAAGAGCAAAATTTGGTTACTTTACGGAAACTCAAATTGAAGCTTCAGGAGAAAATGAGATTTCTGTGTCTAAATCTGCTTTGTGGAGGATTGTTAGAGGTGCTGGGTTTACTTGCAGGAAATCAACGTCTGGAAGAAATCTTCTTTGTGAAAGACCTCACTAGGGGACAGCAAGGAGTAGGTATCTTCGACAAGTGAAGCAGAATAGGGACGAAGGCTACGACATCGTTTACCTGGATGACTCATGGGTAAAGGCTCACCACACGTATGGAAAGGAGTGACAGTCTATAGACGGAATGCAAAAGAGGCAGATGCCGACAAGTAAAGGAGGAGAATAATTTTGGTACACGCTGGAAGTAGAAATCAAGGACTTGTTGCCAATGCAGAATTTGTCTTTCAGTCACATTTCAGAGACAACAGACACTTCCACACAGATATGAACGGGAAGATTTTCAAGGAATGGCTAGATCACAAATTTCTCCCTTCACTGGACAGATCATTGTGTTTGGTGATAGACAACGCATCGTATCCGAATATCGTTTCCCAAGAAGACAAAATTCATACATAATCTAACACAAAAAAACATATAAAGGCATGGTTGCAAAAGGAAAACTTCGCGTTTCCCAATTCTTGTCTAAAATTAGAACTGCTATCCTTGTACGGAGTAAAAACAAGAACGAAAACCTTCAGTATTGATAAGACTATTCACCTATTTGGACACACCAGCCTTAGACTTCCACCGTACCATTTTGACCTGAATCATATTGAGCTTGTTTGTGTTAAGGTGAAAAACAAAGTGGCCATGGAAAACAAAACATTCAAATTGTCAGATATTCAAAAAAATAATACGCGCCCCTTTAAAGCAAATTGATAAGCAATTTTTCGCCAAATATGAGGAACATGTTTTGAGAAAAGAGCAAGAATATTCACAAAATGAAGGACTTGCGTTTATCAAGTCAAGGAATGTTGTTTGTTTTGCCTCATGGGATTCTGATTGAAACCTTTTTGTCTACTACTCTGCTTATCCTGTCAAGAATACACATCGATGTACGTCATAATACACCTACAACTATAACTTCATGGTAAACATTACAATACACGTACAACTATAACTTCATTGTAAACATTCCAATACAGGTACAACTATAACTTCATTGTAAACTTACAATACAGGTACAATATAACTTCATTGTAAACATTACAATACAGATACAACTATAACTTCATTGTAAACATTACAATACACGTACAACTATAACTTCATTGTAAACATTACAATACACGTACAACTATAACTTCATTGTAAACATTACAATACAGATACAACTATAACTTCATTGTAAACATTACAATACACGTACAACTATAACTTCATTGTAAACATTACAATACACGTACAACTATAACTTCATTGTAAACATTACAATACATGTACAACTATAACTTCATTGTAAACATTACAATACACGTACAACTATAACTTCATTGTAAACATTACAATACACATACAACTATAACTTCATTGTAAACATTACAATACACGTACAACTATAACTTCATTGTAAACATTACAATGTACGTACAACTATAACTTCATTGTAAACATTACAATGTACGTACAACTATAACGTCATTGTAAACATTACAATACACGTACAACTATAACTTCATTGTAAACATTACAATGTATTGT
>JAXRKP010002407.1:0-15000 GCA_037039925.1 Doris montereyensis
AAGAAGCAATGGATTTTTATCTAAACTGAGGACAGAACGAAAGATACAACAAGTGCATTCCTTCCCTATCCAATAAAACTGTACAAGTTGCAAACTGAGTACAGGACGATTACAATGTTCATTATTAAATCCACCTACGTTCATATCCATGTGCTTTTCTATATTAGATTAGATGGAATGTCTAGAATGTGAATTTCACTTTGTAACTGTGACAGTACAACTGTCTACGACCGAGTGAATTTTTGCCATGTTGCCATTCCGCTCACTCTCACTCCTCCATGTGTGTACCTAGTCTCATATTCGGGTAGAACGATCATTTATCTACAAGTTCATTGCAGGAAAAATGTCCACAAACGTACACATTTTTTTTTACAAAATATTTTGTTGGCGAGGGTAAGTAAAAACAATCTAAATTTGGACGTAAATTAAACCTAACACTGCTTGAGGAAAATGACTGTAAAAACCCGTATATTGGCGATTAGTCACCAAATGTGGCAACACCCAGGTGACCTTGTTTTCTGCCGACGCCTCTGGTCGCTTCGACCCATTGCTGTGTGATGTAAGAGGTGTTGCGCGTCAGTGTGTATGTAAACACGCGCACAAGCATAGGATATAGAGGAAAAAAAACAAAAAACTTTTCATTTTGAGGTCTTTTTTCCCAACAGTGCACATTTCAACCTAGATTTATAATCCTGGTTATATGAGTAACAATGCCAGAGACCCGTCCGAAAGACGTAAGGGGGCTGCTACAACAAGGGAAACATGTTCTGAAGCGTTTGTTTTGTGTTGTTTTTGTTTTAATTTTGTACTTGCATCTTTCTCCGAAATGTATTTTTTCAAACTAAAATTCTATTTCCTCCCCCATTTACCTAAAACGATAAGTATTATATTTGGCACACATATTTCTTTTGTCACTGTTAATAGAATGTCAAAACGTTTTGCAAAAAAAAAAATTCCTAATAAAAACGCCGTTTTTGGACATACACGATATATAGTATTTTAAAATCCAGAAATATTATCTAAAAAAAGACAAGGTGGAAGTCATTTTGATCGCCACAATAAACGCTATTCAAAACAATTTTATTAGAGCATCTATTATGAATATTGCCTTAGATCGGCCAGAAGTTACGGAACATATTCCGCGCACCTATTATCAAAAGGCACCATCTCAAAATGAGTAAAAAGGTGCTGGTGCGCTTGAAACAGTGTCAATAAGAAGTAGGTGAGAACCTCTCATGGTTTTTGTGATGTTTCCAAAATATTATCCTACTCTTTTCTTAAGTAACAGAAAATAAGAGAAAAACACGAATATCTCAATATGTCATTTTTGGACCGCTTTTTTCTAACATAGCTTGCATTTTTTATCCGACTAACTTGAAATTTGGCCCAAACCTTGCTTTTGATGCAGGAAATAAAAGTATGCATGCATTAGATGTTATTTTGTACACTTTCAGTTGAATAAAATTGCCGTAAATTGTAAACATTTTATATGCAACTTTCAACACACCATGAAACTAAAAATTTGATAGATTCGTCCACACCCATGCATTCTTATGCTCTGTAGATGTAAATGAAGAAGTGTACCAATTTTGAGATACATCCCAAAATAATTGATGCAGATTTTACATTTTGAAAATGCATGTATATTATTCGTGATACATTTTACAAAAGCAAAGAGAATTTTTGCAATTTTAAAACCTGCTTTTTCTCAAGTGATACAACTAACGTTGTAGTCTCCTTCTTTCTTTCTTTCTTTCTTTCTTCTTTTTTTTCTTTCTTTCTTTCTTTTTTTTTTCTTTTAAAATCTCACGACACTAATGTGACCGACTTCTTCTATCTTATACAAAACGTATCTTCCGTTTCGATCATTTAATTTACAATGACGCAAATTCCTTATCTCTCTTTGGTTCTGTTTTCGATGTCATGTCGCTCTTATCATTGGCAGTGCAGGAAATGGCATTAAATAATATTAAAGCTCCATAGGAACAAAGGTAAGACAAATACAAGGAATAGACAGAAAACGTTTTAGCCACCATGGGATTGAACTTGGGATATCTGCGTCGGCACCCATCGGCGCCCATTGCCTGGCCATGAAAAGAAAGCGTGTTATCAACCGAGCTGACTACTCTCTTTATTAGTAGTTAGCTTGGTTGTGCAGTATAGAATACGCGCGTGTGGGTGTGCGAATGTGTGCTCGTGTGCGTGTGCGCATGTGCGTGCGTGAGTAAGTGTGTTATGCGCATATGTGTATGCGTGTGTGTGGATGCGCATGTGTATGTTGTGCGTTAGTTGTGCGCATATGTGCGTGTGTACGTGCCTGAGTATGTTTGTTGTGCGGGTATGTGAATGAGCGTTTGTGGGTGCGCGTGTGTGTGTTGTGCGCGAGTGTGTATGTGTTGTGCGTGTGTTTGTGTGAGTGTTGTGCCCGTATGTACTATGTGTGTGTGCATGTGCGTGTGTGCGTGCGTGAGTGTGTATGTGTTGTGTGCGTGTTTATGAGAGTGTTGGGCACGTATGTGATGTGTGTATGTGCGTGTGCGTGTGTGCGTGCGTAAGTGTGTATGTGTTGTGTGCGTGTTTGTGTGAGTGTTGTGCACGTATGTGTTTGTGTGTGTGTGCGTGCGTGAGTGTGTATGTGCTTTTGTGCATGTTTGTGATAGTATGTGTGCACGTGTTTGCGTCAGTGTGTGTGTGTGTGTTGTGTGAGTGTTTGCGTCAGTGTGTGGGTGCGTGTTTGTGTGTATGTGTGTTGTGCGTGAGTGAGTGTGTGTGTATGTATGTGTGTTTGTGTACGTTGACCATGCCTGGCATTCTGCTAGGTAACCTACATTGCACACGATGCTAAATCTAGATCAAAGCAGATAAGACTAATCTAGTTGCATACAAAATACTGCAAAATTAGCCTTACCTTATCTGCCATCCAGTTAAAATTACGGCTTAGTTATAAAACAGCTGGAGATCAAAGCCAGTGTGTTGCTTTGCAAAGCAAATTGAGTGCTTCACTTTGAAAAAAAATGAATCCTCCAATTAATTTATTTGGGGGGGGTGGTTGTGGGGGATCTAAGGGAGCTACCTCAGTTATTCCAGAACTTTGGTGCGGGATTGCAAGGTACACGTCAGTGTCACTCCAACAGTCAGGGCTCGATCTAAGTGGCCTCGTCTATCATCATTGATGAAAGTCCATGTGGAAGACGGTATCAAGTCGTTAGGAGAGGTGATTTATGTTTTATTTTAGTTTTGCCTATCTCATTCGTCTAGATAAGCCGTAGGTCAAAATCAAACTTGGCGCCATGAGGTTTGCCTAGAGTAGACGCTATGCACAATCTAATAAACAATTAAAAGCGTAATTTCAAAATAGATGAAAACAGTATTTTTAATGCGTATTTGGTATTTTCCTGACGTAGGTTTTAACGTTGGTTGCAAAACCGTCCATTTTCAGGTGTGCTCCCCTCCCCCGCCCCCATTGTTATGTAGATCTATGCCTAATTGTGTCATTCCCCGGTAACGTCACTTCGTGATTCCGTAGATAGACAAAAATAATAAAATGAAATGTTCCTTCTAGACCGTCACAGCCCATAAAGCTGGGCATTGTTCTAATGTCTTTTTTGCGCTAAATGGAATAGCGGGTGATAGCAATATCATAATCACTTGCTTGCTGGGCAGAAGGCTAATCTGTCTCTTCTTTCTCAGCCCATTTGGTGGGAAAACGTGTGTCTGTATGTTAAATCTCTTGATATACTTGACTTATATCCTTATACTTCAGGTGGGGCATAGGTCGCCAATGAGGTCTCTCCACTTCACTCTGCCCTGCGCCACCATCTCTGTCTCGTTCCAGGAAAGGCCCAGCTGCCGAGCTTCCTGCAGGTTTGACCTCCTCCATGTCAGTTTCATTCTCTCTTGACCTCTCTTCCCTTGTGGATTCCATTTTAAGGCCTGACGCGTTAGGTTTTCTGGTGATTTTCTAAAGGTCTGTCCAAACCATCTTTATTTCCTTCTCTTAATTTGTACTTTTATCGGTTCTTGATGTACTTTTTTCCAAAGTTCTTCGTTTGTTGTTTTATAAATGTTAATAACTGTTTGAAGTTTTCTTATGGATGTTTTAGTGGTGCGCCATGTTTCACAGGCATACAGAAGGACTGATTTAATGTTTGTGTTGAAAATAAGGATTTTTGTTTTTAAGGATGTGGTCTGTGGATTCCAAAATGGTCTTAGGGTCCTAATTGCTGCTGTCGCCTTCCCAATTCTGGCGCTGATATCCTAGTATGTCTCTCCTGTTTTGCTTACGACATTACCCAAATATGTGAACTGGTCGATATTTTCTAATTCCATTCCATCAAGTGGGATGTTGTTATTAATCAAGTCATTAATTCTGACAACTTTAGTTTTCCTTTTGTCTATATTCATTCCCAGTTTTGATGCTGCTTTGACCCTTCTCTTTGTTTTCCCCGATATCATTATAATGAGAGAGAAGTGCTACATCATCGGCAAAATCAATACTTTCTAGTCGATGAGTCAGAGACTGTTGAATTCCTGTTTTGTGTCCTGTTGTTGTTTTTAACATGATCCAATCCATTGCTATCAAGAAAAGGAAGTGACAATATACATCCTTGATTGACTCCAGTTAGTATATTGAAGGGTTCTGGGATGGTTTTATTGTGAATGACTTGGCATGTTGAAGAATCACATGTTGACTGTAGTAAACTAACTATTTTGGATGGGATTCCATGATATTTGAGTAGTTTTCACATTGTTGTATGGTCTACACCATCAAATGCTTTTTCCATGTTGATGAAGTTAATAAAAAGTGGGGAATTCCATTCCATTGATTATTCAATTATAATACGTAAACTGCATATATGATCTGTGCATGAAGGGTCAAGTCTGAATCCTGCTTGTTTTTCTCTGAGGCGTCAATCAATCTTCTTTTCATCCTTTCTATTAAAATTCTATTAAAGACTTTTTCAGGTATGGATTAAAGGGTAATACCTCTACTTTTGGGATAATGTGTCAGAGTTGTGGTAGTTTGGATTAGGGCCAACGCAAACTATGGCTGGCTGTTTGTGTGTTGTGTCCGTATGAATGTGTGTGTCTGTGTGTGTGTGTGTGTGTGTGTGTGTGTGTGTAAAAAAAAAAAAGATGAAGAAAAGATGGATTTGTAGTCCTTATCCTCATACAAATGCATGCTCACTGACTGTACATAATTTATCCCCCAGCAGGTCCTTACATTCAAAGTTCTTCTCGACTCCATTGGGAAGCATACAGTGCACAAGCCTGTTAGGCTTTTCATACTAACACTCTTTCTTTCTCTACCTATAGATGGGTATTCATTCACACCTGAGTCAAGTGAGGAAAGTAGAGCAAAGTGCATGTCCTAAGAGTGCAACGTTGTGAACCCCCGCCCCGCCCCCACCTGTGTCAGCCATGGGGCTTGAACCAGTGTCGTGGTCATTACAAGCTCACAATACTACAGTTCAGCTATGTGTGTGTACTGACAACGATTGGCACGGGCACTCAGTAGTCCAGATGCAAGATGTCGGACAAAAGGTTGTAGGTTCAAACCCCGCTGACGGTTCAAAAATGTTCTCGAGCTTTTTCGAGTAAAATCTACCCATATCCACAACTAAGGTGATATCGGCGGTTTTGGCATTATAGAAAAGGCCCAGACTATCCTGTAAACAGCTATGGAGTCTCAAAAAAAATATTGAAAAAAATAATTCTACAAAATTTTGAAAACATCCCTTTTTGATACTAAATCGTCAATAAAATCAAAAGTGTTAAATATTTCAAGAAGAGCCTCTGTTACAAATTATGTATTCATATGAAGAACATATGGCCCAAATTTGATAATTATCGAAGCGTAACTGTTTTGACTCTTATCGAAATATTTGGGAAAAAAATGGTTTTGGGAATAACGCCATCTTGTATTTCCGACACAAAAAACATGTATGGGTACGTTTTACGAAAAGGGACTCTTGATTTTGTAGCATTGATATTAAGTATACTGTGTATCAAATGGGGCAGACTTCTTTCCCTATACATAGATACCACATATCACAGACATTGGCTCTTTTTTCGATCCCATATTGTAAAATATTTAGGAAAATATTGTTCAATAAAAGGAGCCTAAAACCACATTTACATATTATAGTTTTCATAATGTTTAATACCTATTCTAGAAGGGTTATAACTTATGTAAATGATGATATTTAAAATTCGATACTTTTGATCCAGACTTCAAAATTTAGCTGCCACTTTTAAGTCCAATGACGTTAGTGGTATCCAAACTATATCATCTTCTTTCTTTTTTATTCTCATGGTGCTTGGAAAGCATATAAGGCCGACAAATGGGATCACAACTGAACACGGTCAGATGTCAATTTCATTATCTGCCCCTATGTCCATCCCTGGGTCTTCATCTCTTTTTCGATGCTTCTCTTTCAGCTTTCTAGGGTGATCTCTTCCTTGTTCCCTTCTTCTTCTTCTTCTTCTTCTTCTTCTTCTTCTTCTTCTTCTTCTTCTTCTTCTTCTTCTTCTTCTTCTTCTTCTTCTTCTTCTTCTTCTTCTTCTTCTTCTTCTTCTTCTTCTTCTTCTTCTTCTTCTTCTTCTTCTTCTTCTTCTTCTTCTTCTTCTTCTTCTTCTTCTTCTTCTTCTTCTTCTTCTTCTTCTTCTTCTTCTTCTTCTTCTTCTTCTTCTTCTTCTTCTTCTTCTTCTTCTTCTTCTTCTTCTTCTTCTTCTTCTTCTTCTTCTTCTTCTTCTTCTTCTTCTTCTTCTTCTTCTTCTTCTTCTTCTTCTTCTTCTTCTTCTTCTTCTTCTTCTTCTTCTTCTTTCGATTTCTCTTCTTCTTCTTCGGGTCAGATCTGAGGGCTATAATTTTAGGGATGCCATCAGCCATCTTCTCCTCCTCACAATCTGGGATATTGACGACAGTGATGTTCGTTCTTGGAGGTCGTTGTTTGATATCGTGTTTGGTCAAAATGTTTTGAGGATCTTTCTAAGACATTTGTTTTGAAAGTTGACCAGGTTTCTGCAGATGTTATTTGTTGGTTTCCAAAATTCAGCTCCATAAAGAAGTACAGCTAGAATGTTAGATTTGTAGAACCTGAATTTTGTTTTAATTGATATTTTTCTTGAATTCCAAATATTTTTCAGTGAACCGAATAATTTTCTTGCGGAGTGCGCCTGGTTTTCATGTGAATTCTTTGCACTATTTCTTAATTTCGAAAGTTTGTTATTTCCATGTTATTCTTATTATTTTTTTGTAGTAACGCTTCATTTCAAAATTGGTTATTCCTTTGCTGTCCTCTTTATTTATCGTCCATGCTTCGCAGCCGTACTTTGTAGTGGGAAATCTGGTCGGTCTTCAGAACTGAAAAGCAATATCAGTTTGTATGTCGTTTGAATGATTTGATATGATTTTTTTGTTTTGTCCAGACTGCCCTGTAAACAGCCAAAGGATCTTTAAAGTGCACAGAGTGTTGTGATCTTCACATGGGAACTCCTGTTAATCATCCGTCTCCGATGGGATTAAGAGTCGATCCACCGAAATGAATCAGGGAGGGTGGGGGTGGGGGTTAATTTTACTCCAACAAAATCGAGAACATTTATTTAATCGTTGGCATGAGGCTCGAACCCATTATCTTTTGGTTGAGAGGCCGACACCTTGTCTCTGGGCTACCAAGTCCCCGGTAAGCAATATCAGAGAAATGTTGGGAAATATGGAACGATGTGCGCCATGTTGCAAGCAAAGTCTTTAGATCTAAAGGGGTTTTTGTTGTTTGTTTGTTTGTTTGTTTTCACAACGATAACAACCTTGGCTTTTATAAGAATCAATTGTTTCAAGTCTACAATGGTTGTTTCTCAATGTTCAATTCCGTTTCAATGTGTTGCATAGACACACCCAGCTAGATAGCTAAAAGTGTCAAATCCATAAGCTATATATATGTCTACTGAAAGATGATAAGCCATATTATACAATTGTCCTCTCAAAATAAGATATACGTGCATTTTTCTTCCTGTTTCTCTTCTTTTTCTTTTTCTTTTTCTTTTCTTCTTCTTTCCTCCTCCTCCTCCTCCTCCTCCTCCTCCTCCTCCTCCTCCTCCTCCTCCTCCTCCTTCTTCTTCTTATTCTTCTTCTTCTTCTTCTTCGATTTCTCTGCCAGTGGGTCAGATCAGGATACGGATTATATCCATGATGTGCATAGTCTTTTATAGACTCTTCATAGGGCCGTAGAGCTTTTCTTCCAGAGGTGCCTCTCCCGGCCATATCGCTGTTCTCTTTCATGTGTGGAGCGGACACTGCTGGAGATCATGTTCAGTGTTCTGGTGGGGCGTTCCACACTCACACCCTTCTGATTCCCCAACTTTCAGATAGCAATACATATGTTGATGGAGACAGTTGTGCCCAGTCCTGAGTCTGAATAGTGTGACCTGGAGACTTTCTGTCAAGTTGGTGTATGGGGCCTTTGGGGTGCATTTGAACGTATATGACGCTAGGACTACCAAGGTGATAACATCGAAATCTCTTTAGGTAAACTGTACTAGTCTATTGCAGATGGGGACTTGGTGGTCAAGAGGTAAGGTGTCGGCCTCTCCACAACTTGCGTTTGAGTCTGACAGGTTGAAAAATGGCTTGAATCCACTACCTCTTGGTTGAGAGGCCGACACCTTGCCTCTAGACTACCGAGTCTCCCTTCATTTTCAAAGCGACAGACAATTATACAATTCTTCAACATTACTGTCAGCGTTATGCATTGTTTCTAATCTGAATCGCTCAGCTTGTAGGGAAGATAACACACCGTCACTATTGTCTCTGTCTGTCTCTTGACATCGAAATCATAGAGAACAATGGCTTTTTTTAATATCAGAAGAAGAATAACGAATAATTTCATAGAACACATTTATCATAATATTAAAGCAATCACAAGCAAGACAAGGCTATTTGTGTTCCGGACGCTTGCCTTGAGCAGATAGTCAGCAAAACTAACGTAATGTACTTACTTTCATGTATAAATGTCTTATTCATGTAAACCAGTCTCTCAATCAGAGTGACACAACAATATTTAGATCGCACTTGATGTTCTTTCTACCATTGGTATTACTTTGTTTTTGTTGTTAGGTTTTTTTTTGGTTTTTTTGGGTGCTGTATAATAATCATAATAATAATAATAATAATAATAATAATAATAATAATAATAATAATAATAATAATAATAATAATAATAATAATAATAATAATAATAATAATAATCATAATAATAATAATACTGATAATAATAATAATAATAATAATAATAATAATAATAATAATAATAATAATAATCATAATAATAATAATAATAATAATAATAATAATAATAATAATAATAATAATAATAATAATAATAATAATAATAATGATACTAATAATACTACTAATAATAATAATAATGATAATAATAATAAAAACAATTATTATTATAATAATAATAAAAATTCCACGTCAGTGACTATCGATGTTGAAGAGTGTTACATCTACATATGATCTATATTATTAATATGTTAGCATTTAAAATTGTTCGTCCATCTCATACATAGCCAGTACCTAGAAGCATACCCGAGCATCGCTTGTAGTTACAGGATCAGTAGTGCCGAAATCCGATAATTCAGCTTACAAACTACACTACATAGTTTGTGCACTTTAGAGTGTAGTTAGCTCGGTAGGTAGCGCACCATCTTTTCATGGCGAGGAGATGGGTACCGACACAGAGGCCGCGGGTTCAATCGTCACAGTGGCCAGGTTTTTGTTGTAGTTCTCATCTTTGTTCCTATAGGGCTTTAATATTATTCAATGTCATTTCCTTCATTGTTGAAGTCGCCACACCTCGTGTTGAAATTGAATGGTTATCGAAATGTCACTAAGGGTTTTGTTTACTTTCCTAACAAACTTTGTATCAATAGACTCATTATGACTTTGCAATATTTTACACTTATCAATACTTATTTCTCTATTTGAAATAGACTATTATTAGCTAATTCGTGAAAGTCTTAAAGCGGCACAGACAAACAGGACGAGAACTGTGAGTCAATAGTAAAAATGAGAATTAATCCATTGTTTTTTCTTCTTCTTTGAAATAGCCCTGTCCACCGTGGTAGTGATCTCAAAATAAGCAATTACAAAGATTAGAAGACCTAAAAGAGTCCATTGCTGAACAAGTCGAAACAACTGATTTGGATTAAATGTTACCGTAACTTTCACATTTTCAACTGCTACATTTTTTCTGCAGTTCCTAATAAGAATCAATGTATTCACTCAATAAGACAATTTTAGGTACCATAAATATTTAAATCTTTTGAGAAGTTAAAAAAGATGCATGTTCACCCTCTAACATTAAAGAACTTTAGATGCATATATAAGTTGAGTTTTACGGTTCGTATTCTGCCTGAGTCCCTGTTATCGTTGTGTTAAAAATGAATTAAAGATTAAAGATTGATTTATAGTCCATTTCCACACACAAGTGCAGGCTCACCGACTGTACATCCTTTATCCCCAGCAGGGGAAGTATACAGTACACAAGCCTGTTAGGCTTTGTTTCTTTCTTTCTTTATCAGTTGCCATTCTACCTTCCGGTGTATGGGTTTAGATGCCCGAAATGATCTTTCTCCAGGCTGCCTTGTCCTGATATTTTATGTTTCCTTCCGTGAAAGTTAAATTTCTTTGCGTTAATGCCTCTTTTATATCTTCTTTCCACGTTCTCCGAGGTCTGCCTTTTTGTCTTTTACCTTGAGTTTTAGCACTGTAAAACTGATTTAGTTATTCTATTGTCATTTATTCTGTTAACATGCCCAAACCATCTCAGTTGATTCATTTCTATCTTAGTTTTATACCATCTACTTTGGTTTGATCTCTTATTGTTGTGTTTCTGATTTTATCTCTTTTAGTTTTCCCTGCTACTCTTCTTAGTACACTCTACTGTATTCCCTACTGTCTAAAGTCCAGGTTTCACTGCTATAGAGGAGACTACGACAATAAAGTGTGTTGTATACTGCCATTTTGGTTCCTGTTGACAATCCTTGTTTACCTAGAAATGCCTTTGCTAGATGGTTATATTTTGCACTTGCTTTTTGGATTCTCTGGCTGATTTCTTCTCTTAGTTTTCCCATTGAACTAATCATTACTCCTAAGTAATTGTAGCTTTGAACTTGTTCTAAAATCTCCCTGCTCAAATTTAAGATTTTGTGTCTTAGCTTTCCTAGTTACTAGCATTGTTTTTGATTTCTTTGCATTTACTCTCATTCCTCTTTTATTTAATTCATTGTTCATTATGTTGATATTTGACTGGAGGTCCCTTTCTGATTTTCCAAACAGAATTAAATCATCAGCAAATGAAAGCATTGATACGTTAACTGGTTTGAGCTTCCACATACCTACATTCTTTTTTCTTCATTTTTGAGGATGCTTTTACGACTGAATCCATAAATGTGATCAACAAAAGGGGACTTAGGACACAACCCTGTCTTACTCCTATATCTACATCAAATTCTTCAGATACATTTCCAGTTACTCTACCTGCACATGTTGGTTTATTGTAAAAACTTGTAATGGCTTCTATTAAATTTTGCTCTACATTGTTGGGGGGGAAGGGGGGACAGCGGCCGGCAGCTGAATTTTGAAATCCGGCCACAAATTTCGTGTTTTCGTTATTGTGTCCTTTACACGATTCTTTTAGAATCGATCTGCAGTAGTTCGAAACATGAAATATATTATAATGATATTATGTAAACTTGGTTTTAGTCCCTCCTCATATGAAAAAGAAAAGCAACTACGATCCTCAATATTTTAAAATATGAAAAGGAAAAAGGAGATTTTGATTTGATTTACCCACATCCACAACTAAGGTGATCTCGGGGGTTTTGGTAGGATTTTTTTACTTTGCCGGGCTGCCCTGCAAACAGCCAAAAGAGTGTTGTGATCTACACAGGGGATCTCCTTTCCTTTTTCTCCGATGGGACTAGGTGTCAATCCACCTACCGGGACCAAGGGGGTGGGGAGAGTAGATGTTACTCGTAAAAACTCAAGAAACCTTTTCGACCGTTTGCGGGGCTTGAACCCACGACCTTTGGGTTGAGAGACCGACACCTTGCCTATGGACTACCGAGCCCCCAAAAGGGAGACAATGACATAATAACTGGTGTCGATGTAAAAATAAGAGGAAATTCCGTCGACTTTGATACATTTATAGATTTATTAACGATGCTACAACACCATGAACTCTGCTTATATGACGTTCCTTAGCATATTTGGGGTTTTGGCTATAAATTAAGGTTTTCTTACCAACTGGTTTTTGTTGTTGTTGCAAACGGTTCGTCAAAAGTAAAGAGAAAAGTTCCTTTAAGGCCAATTTGACCGGAGCCAATCCCTGTTTCTGTATAATCCCCCCATGGACAGGACGTTAGCTTGACGCAGTTTGTCTTTGAGTGTGTTTCCCCAGGAACACACTGTCAGATCTAGCTTTGCGGTGATTCTTTGGGTAGTTGCCACATTTATATTTTCTTTGATAAAATTGATGGTTTTGAATTTGATGACGATTCTATTTCTTTTGCCTTTTTAGGCCATCTAAAAACAATCTCCGATCGGTTCTCTCCTGGGCCAGCCTCTCCATAGATTTCCATGTTTGCCCTGTCTTCTCCATCTCTCCCTCCAGTTCTCTTATCCATGTAACCCTTGGCCGACCCCTCGATCTTTTACCCTGTGGGCTCCATGTTGACCTCTGTCTTGTTATTGTGTTGGGGTCCTTTCTAAGCATATTTTTAGTCCATTCTCATTTCTTTCGTTTTAAATCTTTTTCAGCGGATACTTGTCCAGTTCGTTCTCATAGATTAGTGTTTGAAATAACTTCAAGCCAGAATATTTTGCCATTTCTCCTCAGACAATTGAATGTTGACGATTAGTGTAAGAAAGAAGAAAAAAAAAGATGTTTCCCGAGATTGTGGTAGAGTGATTATTTTGAACAAGCATACCGGGGGCACTAAATGGTATAATGGGATTTATCTTCAAAATAGTAAGTAGTTTCTCAAACTTTGACTGCAGTAAACTCAGAAACTCCATGTACCGGGTATCATAGGTGATATCAATTATCATTATTAGATCGAGTCAGTATTCGATATTGAGATTATGTGCGCTCTTTATTGTACTTACTTTGGTTTAACTTTTATTTCCTCGTATGCCTTCCAGCGTCGAGGGGAGATACAAATTTTATGTTTCTTTTGCGTCTTGTTTCAGTCATATGTTAACAAGATGACCTGCAGATTGTGTCTAGTTTTTCTCGTTTTCGGTAAGTTTCGTTCTATTTAATAGAAGCGTATTGTTTGTTACTCCTCGGGTGATACCAACTACGATTATTAGATCGGGTCAGTATTCGATACTGAGGTTGCGCAGGTAGGCGTGAACAGTATTATTTCAACTTTTTAATTATAAAACCTGTTCAAAATAGTGGCTTAGTTGAATGGAAATTCTACTCAAAAAACGGGGCAACAATGAAATTTTCAATAATTAAATGTATTTCTGATTTTTTTAAATCCTCACATAAAAAACGATCTTGGGAGGAATCAGAACCTGCATGCAAAAAGGGGTTCGTTGTAGAGGCAATAGAGCATTTGGCAAGCAAAGAACGACCAACTCAGAATTATATAGATAATGTAAAATAATAATACATGAGATCGAAAATATCATGAGGAAACTAAAGAACGCTAAGTCACCAAGACCAGACACCTGCGGAAATATTGAAAATAAGCGGTGAGTGACACAGCCATACAGAAAATGCACTCATTATGCTGCAAGATCTGGATTTCTTACAGGACAACAAGAATTAATGATAATTCACAAATCCGGCGATGTAAAAGACTGCAGCAACTATAGAACAGCAGCACTGATGAGTCATACAAGTAAACTCATACGTAATAAACGACGTGATGGTTTGTAAAGTATCTAAATAATAAAGACATTCCACATGTATTTTGGTGTCTAACCAGACCATATCGTTGTGATGAATGAAGTAGCAATTCAAACAAACTGGGCAGGCATGAGTGGCGACACTTGTTCTTATGAAGGATGATAATCTGTGGAATTTTATTTCAAGTTTGACAGAGAAAAAAAACGAGAAACGAGGTCAGCGTTTGACTACAAGGGGCCTTAAATCAAAATTGGGAGGGGGGGTGAGCTTAGAGTGATATATTTAGTTTAAAAAAGAATTAGACTTTACGTAATTCTAAAAAAATTAGATACTCCCACAGTTTTCATTTCAGGTGTTCATACCTTTGCAAAAAGAGACTTTAAATATACTTTCGCATCAATTTTTTTATTATTGATTTCTTGAATAGTTTTTGTTTTAGAAATAAAAAGAACAAAGAAGACGTTGGTTTGATTGGAATTACCCGATGTCCACCATATGCGGTGATGTCAGAAGAGGTTTGCAAGGAAACTAGTTTCTTTCAATTTCCCAGAAAAAAACATGAATTTCTCAGAAAGCACGAAAAATTAAAGAAAATCCCTAAGGGAGAAACCAGATAGCCTATATGCCAAAATTACAAACGAATCCGTTAAAAGTTGTAGAAGTAGTTAGGAAAAAACAGTCAAACTCGACAAAATTGTATTTAAAAACTATTTTGTCTATTATTTGAATTGTTTCCTTACATAGATCTAGACCTAGAAAACAGTAGGATAATACTTTAAAATGTTATAAAATCTTGAGAGGCCCCTAACTACTTCTTGTCGATCCTGTTTTACCTGCTCCGGCTCCCTTATACGCATACTAGGTATGGTCATGCTAGATCTAGAACTAGTTCTTCTACATCAAGATTATATTTAGAATCTAGATGTATCTACAATCTGGATCATCTAAACTTTCTAGATTCTAGAACCAGCTTAGATAACTAGAGCCATCTTATATCTATATTAGGGAGCAATGTTCCATGGGTGCCCTTGCAATATTGAAATAGATCTAAATCTAGAAATAATCAAAACCA